>MU227696.1:74003-86670 GCA_018584345.1 Thuja plicata
GGTTGCAAACACACTGTTAGGTGTGACCTTGTTAGAGGATTTAAAATTTTAGTCTGTCACTTGATATCGGGCATCTCTATGCTACCTTCCTTGATCAAACACTCACTTGGCCTGTCAATAGGTATCTGAAATCTCATGTTATCTTCATGATCAAAATTTTTGATACTCCTTGGGATGTATCTCAATATAGAAAGGATCTTTAAATCCCGCTCGATCAAGAGACTTTCTGAATCAATGGTTAAACTAAAACAGTATGATCTATTCACATATACAACTTGTACTTGCAAATTTTCAGATCTATTGTAATCTCATAAAACTATTCTGATCAATATATCTCAGTTTATACCTTTGCTCCACTTTGATTCTGCTCGGTGATGTTGTACTATGTTGCTCAGTGTCCGCAGAAAACTTTAGCTCTTTCCTCAACTTGTTGATTAGGATTGTATGAAGTTTCTCTTCATCAGTTTCTCTTTAGCATCCTCTTTTCATTCATTCACCCACCACTCCAATTCATAATAAATTGAGTTGTCTCTTTATAGACATGATATCACTATTGTTAGGTTCTTGATCTTCTTGATCTTGGTGTGATCCACAATTCTCGCCAATTAGATTTAAAGAAAAACTCTTGTTTTATCTCGCTGAGATCTTCTTGCCGATTGGACAAAATAGCTTTAAATCCATTACTTATCTCTGGCTTTATCTTGTCGATGAAAACAAAGATAACTACCAGTTTACTCTATATTTAGCTCTGCCAGCTAGATATTTTTTCATTTTTGAACTCAAGTTAATTTCGGTGTTTTAACTCTTTGATAGCGTGGGTCAATACTCCAATTCTCCTCGGGCTTCTCCGTTGGTTTTATTGCTCAGACATCACTATGACTTGACTTTTGATGATCTCTGTCCATAGGTGTCCACTGACTATCAGTGTTTGAATTCATAATGTGAATGCTTGTCTTTTATGCACTACTGAAAGCATAATATTTTTCTCTTTGATTCTCTAAATTCTTTGACACTTTGATTATAACCGATTAGATTATATCAAGTTGACATCAATGGCAATACAATCTATTAATTGATTTAATGTCTTGCATTATCCTTCTGCATTTTGGTGATCAACTTAATATATTCAAACACTCAATCAGTTACATGTCATCACAAATTTACTAATTCAACAATGCATCTTCTCAACTCATTTCCATATTTTTCTTATAAACATGAAATTTCTTACACATGACATTAGCTGAATTTCATCATTATGTTAAAGTTATTTTGTCCTAAGCAATTTTGCTTTAACTTGATTATTTATTTCCATGTTCTACAACTTTTATTTAGACTTTAGATAATAGCTTATGCTTTGGTAGGACATTAGTAATTCCATACTCTAAGGTTTTCATTTTTCTCTTAACAATTGTCACAACCTACAAGCTCATTACTATATCAAGGTGTGGAAAATTTTATTCACAAAAATAAATTTGGATTTGTATCCAAGGAAGGTATTCATTCCATAATTGGCCTTATTATCTATGCACATTTACTACTAACATTAAGTAAAACAATACACATTGAAAGAAAAAAATTATTGGCATGACTTCATTGTGAAATCATTATGAAAAAAATTGATTTCTTATAACTTTTTGAAGATATAAATGCATTAATCTGTTCAATACCATAGCTAGTCATGGGTGCAAGTTTAGAATTAGGACAAGATATTATACTTTACAAGGTTGCATTCTCACTCTTTATATAAATTGAGTTTAAACTAAATGATCTTTCACTACTCCAAAAAGTGGAATTTATGAGGGTTCTAGGTTGTACATAAGTAAAACTTATCATTGAAGTCAAAGAAGGATCCACTCTATCTGTCTAAGGATTAAATATGTTTGAAACCATTTTATTAGTTATGCGATTGTCTTATTTAGGTCTTATGGCTAGGTAAGATGTTATAAGAATTCCCTCAATACCACACTTTTTAGTAACACTATTATTGTTTCATTTAATTACATGCTTCCAATATAGTCAATGCTATTATTTCTCTCATTTCTGAAATACTTCCACACATTTTCATATTAGTATATAATTAAGTTATTGATAAAATTTCAATAATTTATACTAGGGTAAAAGCATAATAAACTGTCACCCTTTTACACGGGAAAAGGTTAACAACACCAAAACTGTAAAACTTCAAGGGCATAAAAGTGACATTTTTGTTGAGAATTTGAAGATGATGTAAACTAATGAAATGTGTGAAATAGGATGAATTTTATGCTTATAATTTTTTTTGAAAAATTGAAAAAAAAATTAATATGCTTTCTTTTATTTTTTTAGGTATCTTTTTCATTTCCTGAAAAAATACTACAAATCAGGGAGTTTACTTCCCTCCAAATCATTATAAGTAAAACATTATTTTTTACTCCAATTTCAGAATATGTTTTAGATGACATGTATAGCTAGTGCAAAAAAAAAAAGTTTTTGTTGGAATAATGGAAGGGTGTGTACTGAGAGGGGAGGGGTGAATCAATACCCTTAAAAAATTTATCAATTAACCTTAGTAATATTTTCTTGCATTATCGACCATATTGCTTTTCTACCTTATGCATGTAATATCATAACATAAATGTAAGTGCATGTAAACAATCATAGAAACATTCATGAAACTTAATTACACATGACACAAGAATTGGTAACGCAGAAAACCCCTGTTAGAAGGTAAAAACTGTGGTGGGGATGAAACCCACAAAACTTCACTATCTGCAGAATGGAAGGTGTCAGTTAAGGCTACAAGTTGTGATCACTTATGATGATCTTACCTTGTTAGGAGTAATATGTTAGACTTGTTAAGTCTACTCGGTTAAGAGATTTCAACAACATAATGTATGTGTGCACTCAGTTAAGAGATTTACAATAAGACTTTTAAGTCCACCTTCTTGAAGGATTTCTTCTATTTGCTACAATTGTGTAGAGAGTAGACAAAAATACTTATGACCTGATAGTTTGCAATCTTGAATTGATGAATACAGATCCTTTAAGTTCACAAAATTATGTATCACCTAATTGTGATGATTAATACCTCTGTTATGCTCAGTAGCCTTGAATCTAGTTCTTCATAACTAAATTCTTCCTTTTGTGTCCTTCTACATGAAACTCTATATCTGATCAATAGATGTCTTCTTCAGCTACAATCATCATTGTCTTGATTGATTATACATCTATATATACAAAGGTTTTTGACCAAATTGGGTTTCACGATTTACAAGAAAAACTCTATGATCAAAGGTTTACAACTTGACCTTGATCTCCTAGTTTGCATGTATACAATAAGTTAAACTAATTAAATCCATTACTTATGCTTTACTTGATCCTCAAGAAATGGTTTTATAGCTAAGCATAAAGTTATTTTTAAGACTAAAGTGCTTTAGCTGATGTGTATCTCAGATCTACTTTTCTCGGTAATAAAATTGTCTCTCAGTAGACTGGTGCTTGGGTTACTCTGTGAACTATGTTCTCATTTTACTCTTTGAAATGTATATCGATGATAGTTATATCAATGTTCACTGATTTTGGTGATCACTGTGCTAAGACATTTTTAGTGACCTCTGCACTTGACTATTTCGGTGACCTCTGCGCTTGACTGAATGTTGTCACTCGGTGATCATGTAAACAACGATCCAAAAATTGTTTCCTTGTATACTAATGACAACTTATGATCCTTTACGGATTATCATTCTCCCCCTTTGGCATTAGTATCAAAAACCGATATGTTCAATATATACACCAAGTGTTTACAATATCAATGACTCCCCCTATGTGCATGCCTTGGTACAGTGTATGTACATGTTTCCTCCTTTGTGCATTTTCCTCTTTGGTACATTTTACCCTATGACATGTTTTCCCCCTTTGTAAGGTATATACATTTTCCCCTTTTTTAATGTATACATATATTTTCCCCTTTTTTTAAAAAATAATGACAAAGGCGTAGTACTTACAACTTGTCAAATATATGGGCATGGGATTTTTGAATCTCTTCCATCTGCTTTTCCCATTGCTCCTTGAGGTTCTTGAGGGTCATGTTCTCCAAAGTGATTATGGCATGCATGTCATAGATACTCTATGTGACTGACATCTCTGGTGTGGCAATTAATGTATTTGTTGAAGTCGCACGTGTTTCAACAACAATGTGAGATTCAGTAGTAACATAGCTTGGAGCTCGGTTACCTCATCTCTGATTTTGCTTTCATCCTTTTGTATCTCAAGTCTCAACCATTTTGATTCTACAATCTTCTCATAATGCAATTAAATTGCATTTTCCTCGGTTGTGATACTTTGTGCACTAGCTTTAAGATCTTCATCTATTTATCTTTTCACTATGCTTGGTAGTGAAATGCTCTAGTGTGCACAACTTTTGAACTAATTTAACTACTTCTGGTATTAATGGTTCCAATGTAGTTACTAGCTCAGAAAGTTTTACTTTGTTTTCTACCACTTCTTGGTTGATCTTCTCTGTAAGCTTGTAGTGACACCTCTCTTTTGTGTGTTCCTCAATGACCTTGTCAGCTTCTACATTCTATGATGTTATGACCTCGGTCAAAATTGCTAGTTGATCAAGGATGGGTGCATTTTGATCAATCTCTATGTCAGGAAATATCTGCAATAGGATTTCCTTTGCAGTATCCAGGACTTGTGATTTTTTGTGCTCCTTCTTGAGCTTGTCTTGTATTGCCTTCCTTTTGCATAGTTCTACATACTTGGTCAGTGACTCAAGATCCAGTGTTCTTGGATCATAGTCAGGTATATCTATTATTTCATCATGTGTGACTGGTGCTTTACTCTTCTTCTTCTCATTCGGAATAGTACTGGAAGTAGGGGAATGAATTACCATAGAAAGTTCCTTTTCTTGCTTTGTTGTCCTCGGTGATTGCTTGGGAGGTGTTGTGCCTTTAGTATGTTGCTCGGTATGAACATGTTGGTCGGTTGTAGATGTCTCTACATCAACCTTGTCTTTATCTACAATTTTGTTTGCCTCTTTGGTGTTCTTTGTAGTGACATCACTCATTTTGTCTTCTCCACTTGTATCTTTCATCTCCTCATTTGTATCTTTTTGCTCCTCATTTGTATCTTTCTGCTTCCCATGTTCATCACCTTTCTCCATTGGTATGTTTGCATCAAGCTCGGGTGTTTTCTCCTTTTCTCATATATTATATTGATAGCTTGTATCAATAAAGGCATCTTACCTAGTACAATTGCCTATGTAATATTTGTAGTGTCCTGTTCCTTTTTTTTCTCAGTGGAAATACTTACATCTTCATCATTCTTGGGATCATCATCAGAATCAATATGAGTTATATCTTTTATAGTGATGTTTGGTGTTTCTCATAATGATTGCAATATTTGAGGTATGTCATCCATGGCCTTACTTGCCTATGTTGTCAAATCAATTGGATTGACATCCTCGGTGTCATTGATGAAGATATGCTTAGGGCTCGGTGTGGCCTCCTTTTGCTCATTGTGAGCTATCTCAGTGATAGCCAGTATCTTCTTGGGTGGATTAAATATTTGATTCCAAATCTCATTTCTTTCTTTGTCAATGTCTTCTAATTTGCCCTATAGTACTTTGTATGCTCTCATCTTTGCAGAAAATTTCTTTTGATTGCTCCTTCATAGCCTCATCAATTTATTCAACTGTGGACTCAAGAATGAATATATCTAGGGATTTCTCCCTCATTTGTTTTTCCATATGCAATGCATATGTCCATCTTTTTGATATTTTGTCATTGAGCTCTTATGGAATATTCTTGTTGAATTGTATAGGTACATACTTGCATGCAATCATTGCCTTAATTATGGCCTCTTCTATCTTATTCTGATTCTAAGGAGACAAGGTTATCCATTGTCTAATAATGTGATGTGATAATCTTCCTGTGTTGATGATTGACTCTACAACTTCATCAATCATCTTAGGTATCTTAGCCTTTTCAGCTTGGAGTCTTTGTTTTCTTTCATCCTTTTCTGTATCATCATTTTCTTCTCTTCCTCTTAGATATTTCCTTCATTTTTTCGGTGTTGATTGCCCTGTTGAGGATGTATCTTTTCTTTTTTGATAAGTTCTCATCATTCCTTTCTTCAAGGGTGGTAAGTCTACCTCTTTTGTAATCTTACTCCTGGTTCTTGATGCAACCCTCACTTCAGTAGTTCTTATTTTCTTGGATGGTGGTGCATCTGATTCAGTAGATTCAGAGTCACTTAACTCTTTACCTTCATCAATGGGTGAGTATCCCTCGGTGATATCTTCTATTTGTTCTAAGTCTTCATCATTTATCAACAGTTTCTTTTGAAGTGTTTTCACCATTTTAGTTTGTTTCTGTCCTATCTTCTTGACTACTAAGCCAGTGTTGATTCTAGACTTGGCTTCCTCATATGTGCCAAATCTGCTCAATGGTTTGTCCACTGGTTCATTCAGTAAGGATTCAATAGCCTTTGTACCCTGATCAATGTTGATCTCATACTCCAATGGTGGTAACCATGTTGTTCTCAGTACAGTTGGTTTGATAAGTGTTGTATCAGTGTCCACTATGAAACATATGTCATCTTTGTATTGTTCAACCAGTTGTGCAGGGATTCTCATTCTCTTCTATATTTTATCCTTGAAAGTGGTGAAGTATGCATCCATTATAGATGTGAAGTTATCCCCTAGTGACTTAATGAATTCACTAATCTATGGAGTTATTGGTTGGGTTGTGTCCCAAGTGACATTACTAATAGAAGGGAAGAAATTTTGAAAATAGAAGAATGTGCACATAAGGAGGGAATCGAACTTACATGAATTAGATATGGATGATCTAATTGTCCTCATGTTTTCTTCTAGTTGCTTCAGTAGCAACTTGGATAAGTCCAATTGAAGTCCCTTCTTCACAATCTTATAAGCAGTGTCAACTACTCCACATGCTATGTTGTTCATTTTGCTAGCTTGGAATATCTTGTACCCAATCACACATGCACCAAATTTCATCTCAATTTTGGTGATTGTATTGAGTTTCAACCCTCTATCATCCCATTCGACTTTAGTCATCTTTTCAATTTCAGGGCGTGAAGGATGCTTTAGGGATTTTTCCTTCTCGGTTATTGGATAACCAGTTATAGTGTGAATCACAACCTTTATAATTGGTTTTGGTTCATCCAACCATATTTTTATATCATGTACCTGACTAAGTATAATGTGTATCCATTCGGTCTTGAAATCTCTTGGGAATAGTAGGGAATTGGTTAACCCTTTCACCTCAATGTGCTTTTGTTCATCTTTCAAGTTTCCATCCTTGCATAGCTTCTGGTAAGCTTCTTCAATCTCAAGATCTCTGATCTCTGCAACCTTGTAGTGGATGTATGCGTGGATATCTTCAACCAGTAAAACCCTAGGATGGATACTTGAAAATGCTCCTTTGTCTTCAGGTTGAGCAGCAACCTCAGGTAAAAACTTATAATTAGGCTCCTCACAGGTTGTGTTCTTAATTAGGTTGATCTTCTTGTCCTTTGTGTTCTTAATCTTTGAGACTCGCGAGGTAGTTGCCATTGTTCGTGAAATATTTAGGGTTTCTTGTAAATAAATTGTTGGCTCGGTGAGTCTAGATACTCACTTGATCTTTGTTGTGGATGGTTGGAATCTATCGGAGTAGCCTTTGAATCTTCTGTAAATCATTCTGCAATCTTGTCGCTCTTAGTCTCTCTTCTTCGCTCTTATGTTTTCACTTTATCACTTGGTGAATGAATGAGCTCTTGGTTGCCCTATTTATATAAAATAGCCTAAGTGGTGCATTGAATTCTTTGGATGCCACTCAATCGACGAAACAAAGACGCTCAGGTATCAAACCAAAGTCTTCATTCTCGATGAGTATATAACGCTTGGGGTAAGTGACAACTTAGTTGTACTTTTCACATGTTCACCGACGGTGCTTAGTATGTAGTGAAGACTTGATTGTCTTTCACATGTTTACCGACGATGCTCCGTTTATATTGACAACTTGGTTGTTTTTCATATGTACACTGATGATGCTCGGTATGTATTGACCGGTGAGATTAGATTCACAAAATCACAAGTAATACCATAGTGCATCTCCATTCATGGTAATTTGGCATTTTATCAATGAATATTGGAACTGATGTAAAATATAGCTTTGTATAGTGTAGTTCCATACTTACTTGTATTGCTTATGTGGGGGTGGTGGAATCACCAGATCCATTGGATGAGGTGTCACCAACTATAGTGCTTGGTCCAGCCTTATCATTGATTGAAGCTTTCCTCCACATTTGATTTATCATTCTCCTAATATCTTCAATATTGTTTCCATTTGCAAAAGTGCTTGACTTTGTCACTCGGTCTTTGTAGTCCTTGCTTAGGTGACCGACCTTATGACAGTGTAAGTATGTCATTCCAAAGTTAGTCCAGTTCCTTGATCTTCATATTTGTTTCCTCATGCAGTTTGTAGCTATGTGTCCATATCTACCACATGTTGCCGACTCTTCTCGGTTGATAAGCATTTTCTTTCTCTTTAGGTTTCCAAACTTGCTTTTTCTTTTTTCTGCATTCATGAGATGTGTGGCCATGCATTTTGCAAGTAGGACAATATTTTTCCATGTAGGATTCCTTATTTAGTTTGTTCACCTTAGATTTTCATTCATGTACTTTGTGTCCATGATTGTTACAATTATAACAATTACATATGAATGTAGAGGTATATTTAGGAATACCTTTAGCTTTGCTCTTGCAAACATTTGATGTGTGGCCTAGTTTTCCACAACGATTGCATGACTACTTCTTTTCTCTTGGATTTGTGTAGACATTCATTTGATCAGATTGGTTTGATGATTCTCTATGCTCGGTATACCCTAAACTGGTATTGTTGTTGAGCCTTCTTTGTCCATTGAGAAATTCATCCATTCTCTTTGTACTATCTTCAGATTTCTTGATCATATCATTATGTTGTTGTTGAACCTTTGCTTCAAGCTTCGGTTTCTCATTTTATTCTTTTAGTTCACCAATAACTTCCAATTTTCCATTAAGTTCTATGTTCACTCGGTTGGCCTCATGACTCACAAGAACTATTTGATTGGTGATTTCAATGTGATGTTCAGTAAGTCTTTGTATCTCAAATTCTTTCTCTTGTAACTTTTTAGTAATCTTTCTCCTTTCATCAATAGCTAATGTTCTTTCTTGTTTATCTTGTCTTGCATTATTCATAACATCAATCATTCTTACCATCTGTGTCTCTTGACCGATCTGCAGTAACTTTACTTGTTCTGTCAGATGTTGATTGATTTCATTTAGACTTGTAATGCTTCTTTCATATGTGTCAGATGTATTACCAGATGTAGATCCCAATGAATCAAATAAATCAGGTATTTCTTCTTCATGATATTTAGTTTCATTGTAGCAAGATGTCATGACTTTTCTCTTAGCCAATAATTCTTTCATCTTGTTTCTTGCTTCTTTGTATTTATCAAAGAAAATATGTATCTCCAACTTCTGATTCTTAATATTCTTATCGAGCTTATACATTTCCATTGTATGATATTTTCTAAAGTGATTAAACTTTTCCAAATAAGAGATCTAGCTCTAATAACAATTTTTGGAATAATGGAAGGGTGTGTACTAAGAGGGGAGGGGTGAATTAGTACCCTTAAAAATTTTATCAATTAACCTTAGTAATTTTTTCTTGCATTACCGACTATATTGGTTTTCTACCTTATGCATGTAATATCATAACATAAATGTAAGTGCATGTAAACAATCATAGAAACATTCATGAAAATTAGTTACACGTGACACAAGAATTGGTAATACAGAAAACCCTTGTTAGAAGGTAAAAAATGTGGTGGGGATGAAACCCACAAAGCTTCACTATCTGTAGAATGGAAGGTGTCGCTTAAGGCTACAAGTTGTGATCACTTCTGATGATCTTCCGCTGTTAGGAGTAACATGTTAGACTTGTTAATTCTACTCGGTTAAGAGATTTACAATAATACTATTAAGTCCACCTTATTGAAGGATTTCTTCTATTTTCTACAATTGTTTAGGGAGTAGAAAAAAATACTTATGACCTCATAGTTTGCAATCTTGAATTGTTGAATACAGATCCTTTAAGTTCACAAAATCATGTATCGCCTAATTGTGATGATTAATACCTTTGTCCTTCTTGGTAGCCTTGAATCTAGTTCTTCATAACTGAATTCTTCCTTTTGTGTCATTATGCATGAAACTCTTTGTCTAGTCAATAGATGTCTTCTTAAGCTACAATCATCATTTTCTTGATTGATTATACATCTATATATACAAAGGTTTTTGACCTAATTGGGTTTCACGCTTTACAAGAAAAACTCTATGATCAAAGGTTTACAACTTGACCTTGAAATCCTAGTTTGCATATATACAATCAGTTAAATTGAATAAATCCATTACTTATGCTTTACTTGATCCTCAAGAGACAGTTTTATAGCTAAGCATAAAGCTATTTTAAAGACTAAAGTGCTTTAGCTGACGGGTATCTCAGATCCTCTTTTCCCAGAAATAAAATTGTCTCTCGGTAGACTGGTGCTTGGGTTACTCTGTGAACTGTGCTCTCGGGTTACTCTTTGAACTATGCTCTCGGGTTACTTTGTGAACTGTGCTCTTGTTTTACTCTTTGAACTGTTTGTCGGTGATAGTGCTATCGGTGTTCACTGATTTTGGTGATCACTGTGCTAAGACATTTTCGGTGACCTCTGTGCTTGACTATTTTGGTGACCTCTACGCTTGATTGAATGTTATCACTCGGTGATCATGTAACCAACGACCCAAAAATTATTTCCTTGTATACTAATGACAACTTATGATCCTTTAAGGATTATCATTTTTTTCAATCTATTGTTTGCGTGTTATAAGTATTCAAAGTTGAACTTACCTTAAATCAACAGTTTTTGTCTCCCGCCACTTTTTCCTATCAAAACTATACCAAAAACCAAATAAATTGCATATTACTGAAGAGGACTCTCTTCTCTAGTGTTATCTATGATTTTAATTTTTTTTTGAATTGATTTAGTATTTTTTATATATTTTCCAAATCAATGACTTCTCAAAGCTTTATACACCTACATGTAGTGTTTAGCAAATTTGTTCAATGTTTTATAGTTGAAACAATATAAAATTTATATGTCAAGAATTGTAGTTTTGAGATCTACAAAAGGGTACTTTTAGTTTTTTGACATTTTCTATTTTCACCAGAGAAAGGAACAGTAGAAGTGCAAACTTCTATCTTTTTGTGTTTTTGTAGGTTTGGCTGCCAACATGGCATGCCACCTAGGCAGACTCGGCCAAGTCCAACTCGACTGAGTAGGACTCAGCCTAAGTCAAATTGAGCCGAGTACCCTTAGGGGTCAACCCCCTGCGAGCGATCACATGGGCGAACCACCCTTTCAAACAGAAGGGTATATTTAAAAGTTATTTAAAATAAAAAAGAATAACAATTGTGAGTTTTATTCCTTATTTTAGAATATAAGGGATTTTGAAGCTAGGAGGCATTTTTTTAGGGAAGCCACAAAGGCATTTTATTTCCGGAGGAGTGTGAAAGCAAGTTTTTTAGTCAAGAAGGATTAAAGCAAAAAAAAATCTTGCTTCTATTTGAGCAATGGGAAATAAAAGGACTAGAACAAGAAAATATTATTGTAAAAGGGATGACCAAATGAAAGGTCATACGAAACTTATCGAAGAGAAATCGGTCAATGTTGAAGAAGAACCTATCAATGTTGAAGAAGGTGCAACTCAACTATGGGAGGATATTGGTAGTAGTCGAGGTATGCATATTTATCCTAGAATGCAAAATTTGATGGAGATGAATGAGGAATCAATTGTCAGTCAAATTGCACCGGAGCACTTGGTACCTGAAAGCACTATTAAATTGCATCTCAAAAACATGTGGAAGGAATATTTTGAGAATAAAACTTTGGTGGGAAAAGTACAATTATTTGCAAAGTTATTCAAGAAAAGAGAAATGACTCTGGTTTTGGAGTTGTTGGGTGTTGATAATAGTAAAATTGTAGGAGGTCAAGTAAAAGTGTGTGTGAATTATTACACCTTCATGAAATTAGGATTAAAAACTACAATTCTATGGAAAGATAACAATTTAATCTAAAGAATTGCATTTAAAATCCATGACATATCATGGTTCTCTAACTAGGCTTTGCAAGTAGAGCTCTTAGCCTTAATCTCCACTACTGACCATCCTAGAATGAGAAATTTGATAAGTATGCCTAATGTTAGCTCAATATTCTCTCAAAATGATACAAAGATGAATCCAAATGCTCATGATATGTGATAAAATCTTCACAATTTGCTCTCAAATTCTCAAAATGCTACTCAATTGCTATCAAATTGCCTTTAGTGATGATGTTATGCATTCAAATTTTCTAGGATATGCTTATGCTTAGAAATGGCCTATATTTATAGTAAAATCCCAAGGGTAGGGGGTAGAGTGAATTGACCATGGGTTAATCCTTGGTTGAGTTTGATCTCTCAAATGATTTCAAATAAGGGGACAATTTAAATGTTGTCCTCAAAGGGTGGGACAAAATGAGTGGATGAGATTTAAAAGGGTAAATGAGAGGTTGAGATGCAAAATTGGAGTGATCCATGTGCAAGTGTGTTCTC
>MU227696.1:120024-138128 GCA_018584345.1 Thuja plicata
GATAAAATAATTAGAATAAAGAAATCATATTATAAGATGGGAACAACTATATTAACATTCCTCTAAGGAGGTGACAAACCAGAAGGCACCCTAGAATATACATCAAAGTACTTGATAAGGTATGGGCATTTACATGCCTTCAGTCATGCTAGTCACATATCATTAAAATTAGGATTATTACATTGAACAAAAAAAAATTGGTTCAATACTTTTAAGGGAGCCATAGAGTCAACTGGGTGAAGAATACCATGTCCATTTTGGAGTACTATCAAGTATTGAGTGCAAATAATACTTCTTGAAATCAATTTCCCTACACCCCCTTACTGCCATCAAATCCTTAGAAGACTTGTAGGCTAAATTATGTATATATTATTGATAAAAGTAGAACTGTACCATGAGCAAGCAATTCCAGCCATGCTGATATGTTGGAATAATTTATTAAAGTAGCTATTTCAGGGTTTTGGGTGTCATTGAGAACATATAGAATTCTTTGGACAAAAATCCAATTGTTGAGAATAAGAACATATCTATTTATTTATTTTGTTTTTTATCTTCTTCTTTTCTACATGCTAGTGAATTCCTCCATATTACAGGCATCACCAACAATGATTGATGAAGGATTGACTCAGTGGTGGATGAAGGATTGACTCCGTTCAAATTACTTGTTATCTATGTATTTTTTCTGGACACTTAGGAAGCTACATAAATATTACATTAAATACATTATGTTAGAATATGTTGTTATTAATGTTTTGATTTGATATGTGTGTGTGTGTGTGTACATATATCACAATATATATATTGTGCCTTATGTGTGTGTGTGTGTGTATATATATATGTGTGTGTGTGTGTGTGTGTGTGTGTACATATATCACAATATATATATTGTGCCTTATGTGTGTGTGTGTGTGTGTGTGTGTGTGTGTGTGTATACACACCTATCAATTGTTTTATATGGGATGAATCCTTCCCAAAACTAGACATTATCATGATCAATTATGTGTCTTATACAAGATGAATCCTTCCTGATACCATACACATTGATCATTATCAATCTATTAAAGACACTTAATCCTTGTCAAGAGATCTACATGTTGTTGAATTGTTTGGTCAATGAGTTTTATCTTTTGTTTGATTTTATCTTTTTATCTTTGGTGACATGCTTTCTTTGTTTCTCAAGGATGTCTTTGACTAGAAAAGATATGATGGGGCATGGTCATTTGATTTTTGTTTGTGAATTTTTCTTTAGTAACATGATGACTCAACTTAGGACACGATCATCTAAGAATCATCGAGGACATATGAGTATAGTGTGAAAAATGGCATTCATTACATGCAATTGGTATGTTGATTCATTTGGATGTAATCCTGGTGTAGGAGCACCCTAAGGTCTTTGAAAGATCTTGTTAGTCATTTTGGCTTGTAGGTTGGTTTGGCCAACCATCTTTAAATAAGGACTATGTTATAAAGTCCCAAGTGTGTTCAAGGTTTGTTTAGAGTTAGTAGATGTTTAGGGTTTGCAAGTTTTAGAGTCAAGTTGCACCTAGGGGTCTATACCCTTAGTAGTCAACCAAAAGGTCAAAGGGTTGACCAAAACTCCAAGATGGGGAGTTTTTCAAAATTTTAGGTGTTTTAGGGCCATTTGGTAAGTTTTGAAACCAAATTGGGCCATAGAAGTTGAAAGGTCATTTTGACAAAAGTTGTCATGACAATTTTTGCAATTTTGCAAAGTTGTCATGACAACATTTCCTAATTTTTAGGAATCAGCTTTTATGATGCCCAAATCCTGACATGAGGGTCCAAACATGTGGGAAGGGTGTATAAGGTGACACAAACCCTAAAATGTCAGTTAGATTTCATTTTGTACGGATTGTTTGTTGTGAAGGAGCAATTAGCACTGTAATTTGCAGACAGAGCCATCATCTAGTACTTTAGTGGATTAGATGGATTGAATTAATGCATTGATAGTGTTCCTTATGTAGTTTCCTTAGTCACTATGGCATTTTTTTGATCGTTTGTGGATATTAGTTACCATTTTGTAAATTCTTTGTGTTTGATTAGTTCTCTGTCCAGTTTTGGACCAGTCATGTAGATATTGCTTTTGCTTGAGGTTCCTATGGTCCAAAACCCAATGAACACTTGGAGTCAAGTAGGAACTTGTATATACAATATATATATATTGTGTGTGGAGTGTGTGTGTGTGTAGGGAAGGCAAGCGAACATTCAGGCCCTAGGCAAGTACTGGTTACTCTGGTTAGGGAAACTGAACAGTACAGTAGCAATGGTGATTGTTTGGTGATTGGTATGTGCCAATAAAGGATAGAGGAGTGTAGGGGAATGAAATAAAGACATTATTATGGGATGAGAAGTTCAGAGGAGCTCATTAGATCAATTAAAGAAAGCAAAGAAACTAGACCAGTATTTATGCCCTAGAAACCCTCAATTTTAGGGGTTTGGTGAAAGTCCATTGTACGGACAAGGTGGGAACTTAAAACCTAGAGAATATCTAAGGCTAGGAAAATCCCACAAGGAATATGTAATTTTTTTCTAGGGGTGTTAAGGGATTTGGAGAGAAAATCCATTTTTCAGTGTTTAGGAGGGCTAATAGGCCTAAAAAGGCTACAAGGCCTAGAAGACTAAAATCTTGCACTCGATTGGAAATTGGATGAAAGATCCTCAAGATGGGATCAAGAAGTATTGAGAGAGACTAGAAAGGAGTCAGGAAACCAACTCACAAGAAGGAGAGTCAGTTGCGAGGATAGATGATCAAGGTAGCCATGAAAGAATGAAGCTATGGTGAAGGGTTTTAGTGAAGGTTTGAACTTGGTGGAGAGCTCCTAGTGTGATAGTGGATCAAATTAGGATCCTCTAGTTAGGGTAGTGAGTGAGACCCTAAGAAAGACCAAAATAAGGTCTAGGAGAGAGCAAGGAAGCTCTAGGAGAGGGAGCTCCCCATCAAATCCATATCCAAATGAGTTAATCCTTTTTCCATAATAAGAAAAATTATGATATAGCACCTAAAAAGCATAATTTTTCATCACTTCCTTCTATGTATTCATCAATAATCCTTCCTAATCATTGAGTCTTCCTATCCATGACCACCCCTCTGACCATTACTTTTACCATCTCCTTGTCTATTTTCTTCTAGCCTTATCTATAATCTTTTATCTTTACTTTCAAGAGCACATGTGTGTTCTTGATAACCCACATGTCCTCTCAAGGGACCATCATCCTTCCTTTCATCTTTCCTTATCCTATCCATGACTAAGGCATCATACTTGTAGTCTTGATCATTTTCTTCTTTGAAATAATGTAACAAGTTGCATTGTCTCAAACAGGGGCAAAATGTAGACACCCAAAAATATCCTCATAAAATCAACAAAATTCATCTATTAATTAAATATTCATTAATGTGTAGTTGATTAATTCATCATCTTCTTCATCTATTATTTAAATAGATATTCCTATTTATTTAAATAATTCATTATCTTTTTTCTATTAAAAAATTAAATAAATTCTTATTTATTTAATCTATCCTTCTACCATAGCTTATTTATTCTATTTATGGAATAAAGACCTTTGTTTATTTTATAAATTCATAAATCATTTTCTTTCCATACCCAATCAACTTCAATCACATGGATCAACTCCTAAATTTTGAGATTGTGACACTTGGTGCTTGTCTCTTCATTTGAATTTTATTCTGAAAAGTCAAAATCCTTCAACCACCACTTAGTCTCAACCACTCAATCCCATTTCCTCTTAATCTCCTTCACTCCCACCAAAACCCTACCTAACCTTCAATCTGATTCAATCTCCTAGCACCACTTAATCCCAGCCCCTGATTTCATGAGGATTTTATAAAAGAACATTTTATCCTATTATTTGAATATAATGGGCATTTGAAGCTAATGAGCACTTGAAGCTAAGGAGCCTATATTATTCTATCATCATCATCATCATCATCATAATCATCATCATCTTTCTATTACCTTGCTAGCTTCATCATCATCTTATCATATCATTACCTTCATACTATCACTTGCATAGTATTTACATCTGTTAACCAATCTCCATTCTTTCATAGCCTCTTGTGCATGTGCTAAAAAATCTAAGAGCACCAACATTTCAAATACAAGATCTTGGAAGATGAATAATGGAGTAAAGCGTCTCTTGAGTGCATGGTAATATTGTTTTTTGTCTATTTCATTTATTTTAAGCAATCTTGAGGAAGATCTCTATTGGATAATGTTGGATTCATTTTCTTATCTAGGGCTTATGGTTAGGCTTAGTGGGTATACAATATAGGATTGTCCTATTTTCCATCATAGTCAATATTCAATCATAGAATGATATAAACATGAAAAGAACATGTGAAACACAACACACCATACATAATGAACACCAGGTTTATGTGGAAAACCCTATTAAGGTAAAAACCATAGAGAAGATTAATTCTCAAATATATGAACAGTTGTGAGGGTGACACTAGGTAAGGTGATTTTTACAAAGAATCCTTATTACAAAAGGTTCACTGGCTCACTTCCCATATGAAGAATAATGAAAGAGAAAAGATCGACCACTAATGCACTTATGCAACTTAATCGAAGGATCTCTAGATACCTTCTACTCACTGGTTTAGGTAACTAACACATAAAACTTCACATTACACAATACCACACATCACATCAACTCATAACCATATATATAGGGGGATAGATCCTCATTTACACATCTTAATCACACACACACACACACACACACTTGCACAAGTATATTCCATGTCACACTCTCTATCAATAATTTAGTTTTTACTTATACCATCGTAATGCTAACAAAATCTTCCAAGGTCGGCTAAGCATATTAACCAAACATAATTCAAATTAGGTCGGCATCAAAACATTATTGTTGTGAAAAAAATACAAAGTGGACCATAACACGCCTTAACTAAGACCAAAATAAACATCATACATGTTACTCTTCATATAGAATTTACCAAGGCTATTAATTAATGTGTAAACACCCAAGGATGACCAAAACTAGAGTAAGAACACCATCAAACTTTGAAACCATGCCTTTGAATCCTAAAAACTCACACCAATTGAACTAAATGAAGCAACAAAAATTATAAGCCCAGTTCCAAAACAATGACTCCATTTAGACTGGAACCCTATTTGTTGATCAGCTGAGGGCAAAACAAGAGCACGGTGCAACTATAGAAGCTATATCAAGTACCTTATCAGATGCAAAATTTATCAATGTGCAAGATCTTGACACTGCTTATGATATGTGGAAGAAGTTGAGAACGGTCTATGGAGGAGATTCACATGTGCAAAAAGCTAAGGTAGACAACTTAAAGGGCAAATTTGATGACATGAGAATGACTAAAGGAGAGAATATTGAGCAATACAGTCATAGAATCAAGGAGGTAGTGAATACAACAGAGGAGTTGGTGGAGCCATCACTGAAGATGATGTGGTAAGAAAAATCCTGAGAACTTTATTGCCACATTATGCAATTAGAGTTTCTATTATACAAGAAGTAAGGTCTTTAGGGACTATACCGGTTATTGTTGATTCTTTGGTTGGAAAGTTAACTACATTTGAGTTGAGCAATTATGATAATAGCATGCCTAGAATTTATGCAACATTTAATGCTCACTTAAACTCTAGAAGGAATTATGAGCCTACTTGTCAAACTTCTTTAGTATCTCATGGAAGTAATATTGATGATATCATATATGAGGAAAAATAACAAGAGGAGTTGAAAGCCTTGTTTTATAAAAGGTTACCTAGAGGAAAGTGAAAGTATAACGGAAAAATGCCCTTAAAATGCTTGTCATGTAGTAAGATTGGACATATTGCATCTAGGTGCCCTGAGAACAATAATAAAGAAAAGAACAAGAGATATAAGGATAAAGGAAATAAAACATGTTATCTAGATGAGGAAGGGGTTATAGATGATGAATCAAATGATGATGATACTGAGGAGATTATATTCGTTGTTGTGAAGGAAGAAAAGATAGAGGGTAGTGATACTGCATTGATATCAACTATGAACAAGAGTGAGAAGTGGATTATTGACAGTGGCTGCACACATCACATGACAGGTGACAAGAGTAAATTCATTGAGCTTGAAGATTTTGATGGAGGATCAGTTTAGTTTGGTAATGACATCCCATGTCTGGTAAAAGGTAAAGGTGTTATAACATTGACTGACTATACAAACTGTGATGACGTCTACTGCGTAGCAGGACTGAACTACAACCTGTTGAGTGTTCCTCAACTAAATCAGAAAGGATTTGATCTAGAATTCAGTGAAGGAACATGCAAGATAAAGAACAAACAAGAAAATTTGATTACTACTGGAGGATTGACAAGAGGTAACTTATTTTACTTAAATCCATCTGTTAAGAAATGTTTGATTGGAAATATAGAGGATAGTTGGTTATGGCATAAGAGGTTTTGTCATGTTAATTTTGATAACCTGATCAAAGTCAGTAAAAAAAAGGTTGTTAGAGGTTCACCCTACCTTGTGAAACCTGATAATGTAGTTTGTAAGGATTGTCAATTTGGGAGGCTTACTAGTTCTACATTCAATAGTAAAGGGTACACATCTAAAAATATACTTGATTTGGTGCATACTGAATTATGTGGTCCTATGAGAACTCAGAGTTATTATGGAGATAAGTCCTTTATGTTGTTCGTTGATGACCATTCAAGGATGATGTGGACTATGTTTCTCAAAGAGAATTCAGAATCTTTTTTCATGTTCAAGATTTACAAACCAAGAGTGGAAAAGGAAATCAATAGGAGCTTAAAATTCTTGAGGTCAGATAGAGGTGGAGAATTTACATCACATGAATTTGTTGCCTATTGTGAATAAGAAGGGATTAAAAGACAAAAGTCTGCTCCTAGGACACCACAACAAAATGGAATAGCTAAAAGAGGAAACAAGTCATTGGTTGAATGCGCTAGGACTCTGATGATACAAAAAGGTGTTGTACAAATATTTTGGAGAGAAGTTATTAGCACTGCCATATACACTTTGAACAGAGTTTTGATCAAGAAAGGAACATGAAAGAAACCTTATTTACAGTGGTATGGACATACTCCCAATGTACGCTATTTCAAAATCTTTGGTAGTAGATGCTTTATTAAGAAGGATGAAAACATAGGAAAGTTTGAGGCTAAAAGTGATGAAAAAATATTTTTGGGGTATTCATCTAAGAGTAAAGCATACAAGTGTTTAAACAAACAGACAACTAAGATAATTGAGAGTGCTAATGTAAAAGTGGATGAGTATTCTTATGAAAATGATGAATCAAGTAAGAGGAAACCTGAATATTACAATGGGATAACATATATGAAACCTGTGATTGAAGATGAACATGTTGAATAGAATGAACAAAGACAAGATGAACAAGCAAAGGATGATACACCTGTTCAAAATGAAGCCGAGGAACAAAAATATGATACTACCTTACCAAGGTATGTTAAGTTAAATCACTCTTCTGCACAAATAATTGGAGATAAGAATGTTGGAGTATTAACTAGAAGGAAAGCTAGAGAGAGCACATGCTTACTTTCTAAATTTGAGCCTAGAACTGTTAAGGATGCACTGAAAGATGATGGTTGGTTGAATTCAATGAGAGAAGAGATAGAACAAATAGAGAAGAATGAAACTTGGACTCTAGTACCCTGCTGGTAGATAAGAATGTGATTGGAACAAAAAGGGTATTTATAAATAAAATGGATGAAATATGAGAAGTGGTGAGAAACAAGACAAGACTCGTCTACAAAGGATATGCACAAGAGGAAGGATTGGATAATGGTGAGACCTTTGCACCTATTGATAGATTAGAATGAGTGAGGATAATACTTGCTTATTCATCTCACAATAAATTCAAGGTTTATCAAATGGATGTGGAATCTGCCTTTCTGAATGGTATATTAGAAGAGGAGGTTTATATTGAACAACTTGATGGTTTTGAGAAGAATGATGGACAAGATTTGGTTTACAGAATGAAAAAGGCACTGTATGGACTGAAACAAGCACCCAGAGCATGGTATGAAATAATCCACTCATATCTCATAAAGATTGGATTTGTTAGAACAAGTGACAACTAGAATGTCTATCTAAAGGTTGATAAAGAAAACAAGTTGCTACTTGCTGAAATATTTGTTGATGATATAATATTTGGAGGTAATGATGACCTAAGTGGAACATTTACTGAACAAATGAGGCAGGAATTTGAAATGTCAATGATAGGAGAGATCAAATACTTCATTGGACTGCAATTTTCACAACTTGGTAATGGTATCTACATCAGTTTGTCTAAATACATCAAAGAGATATTGAAGACCTTTGGACTTGAAGAATATAAACCTATTGGAACCCCAATGGTTACAGGTTGTAAAATATCTAAGGATGATGAATATGATGAAGTTGATCAGACTATGTACCGATCTATGATTGGAAAGCTATAATATGTTGTGCATAGTAGACTAGATATTGCACAAGTAGTTGGTTTAGTTGCAAGATTTCCAGCAAATCCTAAGGACACACGATTGATTGCAGTAAAGAGGATATTCAAATATTTAAGAGGAACAAAAAATTATGGCCTTTAGTATGGTTAAAAAGGAGATTTTTCACTAAGTGTGTATATTGATGTTGATTGGGTTGGAAATGTGGATGACATGAAAAGTACAAGCGGTCGGGCATTCTTCTTGGGTGAAAGACTTGTTACTTGGACAAGTAAGAAACTTAATTGTATTTAACAATCTACTGCTGCAGCTGAATATGTTTCTACTACCATCAATTGCACTCAAACGGTATGGATTAAGCAACTACTTGAAGGTATAAAAGAAAAGATGACTAACCCTATTGTTATTTACTGTGATAATACTAGTGCTATAAACATTTCTAAGAATCCAGTAATGCACTCTGAGACAAAACATAGTATCATTTTCTTAGAGAACAAGTTCAAGAAAAAGAAGGATGGCTGGAATACATTCCAACTAGGGAACATAATGTTGATATCTTTAATAAGTCTCTACCTAAGGATGGGTTTGAATACTTGGGAAGTAAGCTAGGGGTCACTCCCCTATCTGCACTAAAATGAGAAGATGTTGTACTGAATCAATCTTGGAACTTTACTATTGCATCTTAACTTGGATTGATGTATCTATGACAACTCCCGGAGTAGGAGTAGTTAAAATTGCAATATGTTGTTGAACTGGAAATCAGAGAAGAGATGTTGTTGTTTGGCAACTTTGGCATTATTGTCAAAGGGGGAGAATGTAACATCAACACGTTGCACACTTTGGTACATGTAGTGAGCTGATGATGGAGTTTACATCTTAGGGGGAGTCACTGCACTAATTGGCCTCTACCAAGATAATGATTGGAAGTTGAGAAGTAGAAGATGAAATAGAATCTATGAATGTGATCAATTGGTTAGTCAGATTGCTTTGGCACACATAGGTAAAGAGATAAAGAGGTATGTATTGATTTGTTGTGTTGCCATCAATGCAAAATGGGGAGATTGTTTTCATAATTGATGCAAAACAAGGAACTAGGTTAGAGAATGATTTGATAATGAGACATGATAGGTATGGTTGAACAATTATCAGTTATGGTATTGTCATTGATGTCAACTATTAACCTTATAAGTTGTTGCTGATGATCATGGACCACATCATAATAATGGTAATATGTTGAGGTGTTATTCTACAAAAGTGTTTGGGACCATGTTACAATGCTATATTTGAAATCTTAGCTTGTTGTGATGACCTGTGAGATAGATTCAATGAAGTGAACCAGATAACAGTGAAATTGTTAAGACAAAAATTAATAGAAATAAGACGATTCTATCGTTATGGTTATGAGTTTGATTGTTTTTATTTTCGGTTGGTTTTAGGAGGTTACCTGAAGTTGCTAGATGATAATCCTACTACAATGATTCATTTTCAGAAAAGATAAGAGATATTTCAAAGGATAATCAATGACATTTGAGAAAGTATAAAGTTTCTAAACGGCTAACGATTTGATCTGTATCAGTGATGCAAATTATTGTCATAGTCAAATATTATTGGTCAAAATTCATTGGAGAATGTGCATGGACAACTGAAAATAATTACTTAATGGTTATATCATCGAGATGAGAGTATAAAGATGTTATGAGCAAGATGATTGGTCAAGAAAGAAAATACTTGATGAAATAATTTAATTTCTTAATTGAATCTGAGAATGGGAAGGCACGATAAGTAAATTTCAAATTGGGCATAGAGATATGTGATATGGATCCAAGTGTATGGTGAGATTGAAAAGGTATTATGCTTTAGGGTTTTCTATGGCGGTGGAAACCAAAGAGGAAATAAGAGCAATATAAAATGGGAAAGAAGATGGTGAAGTTGTTGTCGATCGTCTGTCGGTGGAGAAGGAAGAAGAGACAGAAGGTGCAGTCCAACCAAGTGTTAGAGAGGCATGTGAAGAATGTTTCTCTGAGATACAAAGGATCTGATCAAGAGGAGAAGGTTGCTATTACACAGATTATTCTTACCTGTTGTTTCCTGGCAACTATAATAGAGTGCTAGAAATCCTCAAGTGAGGTAGATCCTAACAGCTCTCTATTGTATTGTAAATCTTGTATGGTGACACTCTAGTAAGTGTTTTAAGTCCTCTCACAAGGCTACCTCTCACAAGGCCCAAGATTGTAATGAGCTTTAGGTAAATCCTCTCACAAGGTTACATTTTTCCATGTATATGTAAATGTCTTTAACAGGGAAAAGCCTTTCACAGGGTGTACTTTAGAATAGTGCAAATTTGTGGGTGCCATACCCACCATGATTTTTCCCTAATTTGGGTTTCCACGATACCAAAAATATTGTGTCTTTGTGTTGAATATTTTGTGGTTGCACATTTATATTTGACTGTTGAGTTGCTGCTTTGATGGGTAAGTGAAAAGTGTTAAAATATTGAATTTGGTAGATTCCTGATTCATCCCCTGCCCTCTTAGTAATCTCATCATAGTAAGGTTAACACTATATACTTTGAAAAGATCTCCACCAATCCAATCAATGTTATTTTTATAAAACTCTGCAGGGAGGCCATCCGGCCCAGGAGCTTTCTCCTTGGCAAGAGCCTTAATTGCAAGGTGAATCTCTTCAACAATTATTTCTTTATCTAACTCTTTGGAATACTCAATAATCACCTTTTTAGGGATGATACCAATGGTTCTTTCTCTGATCCTTATCTTCTTCTTAGAGTCAATGTGATCTTCAGAAGCAAAGAGCTTCTCATAGAATGATTTAAAAGTGTACATGGTGTCCTCCTGCTTAGTAAAATTTTTCCCTACCTCACAAATGCACCTAATCTCTTCCTTGGCTACTTTTAGTTTTGAGTATTGAAAAAAGATTTTAGATCCTTTTATTACCACATTCAAGCCAATTCAACCTTGATCTGATCCCGAGACATCTAATCTTATTATTCTGGATATTCATGTGTTCATTCTTGAAATGACACATAATACCTCTAGCTTCTTCATTACAAGGATTATTTTGTAGACATAATTTTGCATCTTCCGACTTCTCATGAATCACCTTATTTTCTCTCCTAAGATCTATGGTCATCTCCTGACCAGCTATTTGCAACATAATCCTCTAGAAGAAACACATCGGTTCCATCTCATTAAGGGTTTGGTGTGCTGTCGAGTCCCCTTATTAAAGATCTAATGATATTAATATCCTGCAAAACTGCCTCATCCTCAAGTAGACTCACATTAAATGCAACTTATTTATCTTCTAAGGCTTGGAATGAGAGGGGGAAATATAAAAATGAATAGAAATAGGATGGTGATCTGACAGGGTAAATGAAATGACCTTAACAAGATTACCCCCTCCAAGTTGCCACAAATAAATAGATCCTTGTTAAGATAGAACCAATCCAACCTACTGTAAATCCTTTTATGCCCTTGCTAACTATTGCACCAAGTGAACCAAACAGATCTGCTTTCATTTTTCATGTATTCTAGCGGGTTAGATAACCAGAGCCTATTAACCATACTGCTCCAAAATAATCTCTATTCCCCATTCCATTCAAATCTAGCCCCTCCTGATTTTTTCTGAAGCATCCTCCACCATATTGAAATCCCCCCAAGAAACTATGAGACCTCCTCAAGCTGAGCCAACAACCTCAAAAGACCAATTCTATCCCTATAATCATTGGCTACATATACAAAAAAAATCCAACCTCCTTGTCATCCACTGACACAATAATTCAGACTGCCCTATTACAAGGAGAACACCCCCACCTCTTGACCATATCTCTCCATTTTGGACTGATCAGAATAGCGAAACCTCCTTTTCCCCTATAATGACTAGTAGCATAGGCGGTAACATATGACCATATACACTTAAGGCCAATATCCAGTGTGAATCCAACCACTTTGAGCTCTTGAAGAAAAAGGAAATTCAATTTAGGATAAGGTTTGAGAAATCTTCTAATATTGAATTTCCTATCCGAGGTCTCTAGACCCCTAATGTTCCAGGATATACAATGCAAGTCCATGAAAAATTATGGGTATGTGTCCATCAGGGTTCTAAATGCCTTGAAGCATTTAGGCAATTGAGATCTTGATAATCTTAGGATTAACTTTTTAGAGAAGGATCCTTTATGTCTTCCCCTTTTAGCCTTAAACAAAACAGACTGATAAGCCCCCATTGCATAAGAACTACCTCTTCTCCCTCTCTTCTTTTTTATTGGGGCCACTTTCTTATCTTTATGCTCAACTTCAAAATTCAGATCTCCTGCAAATGAATAAGCTTCATGACATGGTGGATAGTAAGGTATAATGGCCCAAGTCTCATTCTTATTACCCTCTTCTCCACTCAAAACCTCCTTATTCAAGGAACAAAGACCCACATCACTCTCAATAGGAGGGATAAACCCACAATCATTCTCAAGGATCTCCCCCTCCTCCACAAACTCCCTCTTCTCGTCTATTGTAGGGGGAAGAGTAGGATAAGAAGAGAAAATATCAACCACATCTTCCTTTTTAACAGGAATGTCAGAACCCCCTACCTTAGAGTTATGAATGTATCCCAAATTAGTCTCAGGAGCACTAACTAGAGGACAGGGACCCCTCCCAACCACCCTAGTGTTATCCCTCTTAGAGAGGGGTGTGGGTATCTGTCCAACCACTGAACCACCCAAAAATCTTCTTCCCTTTTCATGGTAGATTTGTTTTTCTATCCTTCTCCTAGTCTCCTCCACCTTTTTGTCTTTTCAATAATCATTTGATAAGCATTCTTAGATCAGTGTTTAGGTGCTAGACTCTTCTTTTCCACCTTAAATTCTCTAGGACAATCAGTCTTGGGCTCCATCTCAGATTGAGGATTTTTAGGATTGACAACCTCCTTAATGGCATTGTATAGATACTCAAGCCTAATGGCTGATGCATATTTTTTTAAAGCCCCTGATTCAAAGGAATGATTCTCCAAGTCTTTGGGAGGGGGATTATGGTCCTTAGAGAAGGAAGGGGCGGGGAAAAGTCCTTAGTTTTGACATTCTTGTTCCTAGAGGGAGGGTTAGGTATATTTTCAGAGGCCTTCTCAACAGCCTTTGTGTCAGGTCTGACGACCTTGTTTTTATTCTTCAACAAAGGGCAAGCCCTTCTAAGGTGTCCCTCGTTCTGGTACAAGAAACAAGCATTCAAACCCCCAAGAAATTCCATGAGGCACAAAATAGTTTACTGTTCACGTTTAATGATCAGAGACTTTGACAAATCTATGCCTGACTTAATAGCCACTAATAATCAAGCATCTATATCGGGAAGTAGGGATGTTGTTTCTTCCATTCTCAAAATGTTCCCTATAGATTCTAGGGTTTTAGGGATGACCTTTTACAATAGTGGCAGGATGTTTTTAACAACCAACCATCTAGGGCACGAAAGTACCATAAATTCTTCAACATTAACATTTGGGGACTAAGAAACAACCCTAAAGCAACCATTTCTCACATTCCAATATTCTTTTTTCACAACTTCTTTTAAGGATTTAGGGTCACGAAAGAACATAACAAACATACCCCTTTGAATCATCTGACAAAACAAAAATTTAAACCCTAATTATTTTATTCCAAATAGCTTGTAGCCAATTATTCAAGAAATTCTTAGAAGACAACTTTGAATGATCTAAGACTGTAAAAATATAGCAGTATCTTGAAGCTTTTGCTTCTCTTCACTCAAAACTAAGTTCATCTCCAAGTTAGGTTTGATGGCAAGTGAATGCTTGGATAGAGGCTTACCTCCTTTGTCCCGGTCCGCTACTCCATGCTCCGCTATGGAGTCTGGCATTGCTTCCAAAATGAATCGAGCCCTAGGGTTGCAACTTTGATGCCCTACCACCGCCTCTGAAAATGACCTGCTCAGTTGATATGTGCATTTACCCGGGGACTCATTCCCCATATACTATCAATAACTTGCTCAAAAAATGAAATAAATGCCAACTAATGGCGGAGAAAATACAGAGGAAGGGTAAGGATGTGATAGCCCTTGTCGGGCGGTCGAGACTTATCCGCTCACACGAGGGTATCATGAAGTTGCAGAGCTCAAGGGTCCTCTATAAATGATATTTATGGACCTGAACAACCCCACAATAGGTAATAATAATCATGCCAAAGCTTCTCCTATGAATAGTATATTCAAACTAAGGATTATTTTCCATATCACGAAGTGCATTTGAATTGTCAACCCAGGGACGTATACTTGAAATGGGACACCACGATTTGTGCACTAAGTCTCTCATAGAGTCATATCACTTAAGCTGCAGAAGGAAAATGCATGAAAGAAACTTACGCTATTGTTGCAGGAAAGTAAACACACACAACTACTTAATGAAATTAATGCTGACAAGTGTAAGCTCAACTCTAACCTATTCTATCAGCCCAAAGCATTCACTATAATTATTCCTGCAGGTGTTGCAAGAACATACATAAGTTATAATGCTGCAGGAGGAAATAATAAATTCTACTTGAAATGTTGTAAATGCTGAAAGCAACCTAACTTAGTCTACTCTAATCCACCTTCCAAGTGGGCCCCCTTGGTCGGCTTCTGCTAACTACTAACACATAATATAACTCAAAATCACTCATTCATTATATTTTCAGAAAAAATTGATTACATCATAGTGAAACAATACACGGAATTAAAAGAGTAACTTGCTTTTCAATTGCAACAATGGTACCACCATCCAACTAACTACAATCTAAAAATCATATCCCTTCATATAGAGGATTGATATTTATTTAAAACAGAAAGATAAGGTCTGACTAATTCACGCCATAAAGAAAGGAGAATGTAACAACCCACAATAAAATATCATAAAGACTGGATAACCGCTCAACAAAGTATTAACCGCAAAGAAAATATAGCATAGTTGTGTTCCTACATTCCCTGAAATGATAGTTCCTTCAATTTAGCAGGCATGTCCTGCGATGTTATAACGATTCTCCTTATCACAGCTGAGACTTCATCGTTTCCTCATCAATGCTGTCGATCCACTCTCAAGCCGCTCCTCTTTCCTGACAGATTAATAGCACATGTATATATATATTCAAGTCAACTATTCAACTTAATCCAAATGTTAGGACATACATTCAAACAATTATATGAAACAATGCGACATATATATAATATTTAGCAAGGTATGTCACTACTATCTACCCATAGGTCTTGGTGGTTCTGACTATACTTATAGCATGATCATAAGTTCAAATACTTAAAAGTTTCACAAGTGTTTTGAAAATGTCTTAAAACAGAGTATAAAATCAACATAAAATAGAGACAAATTATTGCCCCCATCAAGACCTATACTTTAAATAATATAGATTGACATTCCTTAACGATTTACTTATATGAATCATGACTTAATTACGCAAATACAATTCTTTCTATGATCATATACTTCAATTAGAATGAACCATTCACTAAATAAAATTCTAAATTTTTAATAATATATTAATAAATTAATTACAATAATACTATATACTATTTTCTACTAACACAATTTAAACTAAATATCTTCTTTTATTTATTGTTCCATAAAAGATTTTATTATTATTTCCAATTCCTTTTGATGTCAAAGCTTGCTCCTAACAAGACTTAATCTTTAATTTTTTTTTAATAAAAAACGTTAAATAATTATTCAGACTATAAGAATTTCAAAATTGGAATTATATCCAGTTTTATTATGTAAAACTTGAAGCTTTGTAGAAACAATTCAACATAATCTTACAGCTAAAGAAAATTCAGAGCTCCTAATTTAATCATGTTTGTTCGGCAGGTATGTGAGTCACGTCAACGCCTACGTGTTTCATTTGTTTCATTTTTGACGGACCAAGTATTTTCAAAGCCCCAAACAATGGCCGCCCAAAATTTGTGCAACAGTAGCAACTGATAATTAGTTCGTTCATTCTCCTCGAATTTTTTAGCAAATAATGAGTATGATTTAGAGAAGCCTAGGTTTGGGCAAAGCCTTGAAGAGACTCAAATGCCTGCCCATTTCTTCATCAGTTCATTCCACTTACTACTGCAGATGTGATGCTCATACCACCCTTCCTCTTTATCAGCCTCAGCCATTGCCAAGGCATGAATTGGGACTCTTGCCCTACAATTTAAGGGCATTTTCAGACAGTAATACTGTATCCCCTGAAAATGTAGAGTCTGAATCGACACACACTGAACAAGAAAACAAGGAGGACAAGGAAGACAACAAGACACATCCTGATATCAAAGATGAGCAGAGTAGGGTCCTGGAAGCGGCGCTCGGATATGTGGTATACATTTCCTCAAGTTATTTCAATTTGTTGTTTGATCAAATTAATTATAGGGCCTTGTGAGTGTAAGTGGGGGAATTTTGGGTTTTGTACAGCCAAAATTGGGTTGGACAGAGGCGGCTATGGTAGCAGGGGCAAAAGATGTGGGCATTTCACCCTCAATTGTCGGTGCATTTCACCGTAAGGAAGCTGCACTTGTTGAGGTATGAATTCTTTGAATGACATTTTTATCTTTTTAACTACATATACAAGACTTACTTTTTGGTGCTTTAGAATTTTATGAGAAAGAAATCAGCTTTCTACAATAGTTTTTCGTGCAGGATTTCCCTTCTGGGAAAGCCTTCACGGGGATTTGTTTTACTACACCTTATATGTAATTCATAAGTGTCATGCCTCCGCCAGTTACAAGAGATTACAGCTTTAAATCAATATATGATCGCAGCCCTTAAATTCACAGCTAAGGCGTTTGGAGAAATAGCAGCGATTCTTTAAGGAAGTCGGCCAAGATTAAATTAAAGAATATCAAGGGCAGCGATTTCCTAAAATGAAGGAGATTTAATTAAAAGTAAATTAAGAGTCAAGTCAGCTTTCCAAAATTTATGAAAGACAAAATACTCAATATGTACTATAAAGCCCCATCTGTAGATTCTAACCCAACTGTAGAAGAGTTATTTAAACCATCCTTACTTCCATCATACGTTCACCTTCAACCATTTGACCACATCGAATTTCAGCTGCCAAAGTACAAACTATGAGAAATTCTAGTTGAGTGTTCTCATTGATACATCTCATTAAATGATTAACCCAGATTCTGGTCAACAGATTGTTGTCTAAGATCTCTGACTGCTGAGTCTTTTACTTAGTTGCCGTCGCTTCTTTAGGCTTATGTACAAGATAGACTTGTGGAACTTGTCCTTCCAAACAGTAAACACCCTTGCTTTATCTTAGGATCCTGTCACCTAGTCCAATCCTATATCATGATCATGAATTGTTAAGGCTCCTACAACTAAAGCATCTTCTTAAAAAGAATGAAGAAAGCAAGCAAACTTGGTTTCTATTGGTCTGAGGAATCCCCTCTTTGAAAAAGACAGAAACTTGGTTTCTATTGGTTTCAGGAATCCCCTCTTTGAAAAAGTAAGTTGTTATGGTTGTAAAAGAATAAAAATGGAAAATGTTAATGTTTGTAGCTTCAGTCGTATGATCATTTAGAATACATATAATACTTTAATATTGATTAATAATAATATATTGTATTTGTATATATATAT
>MU227696.1:154988-167268 GCA_018584345.1 Thuja plicata
GCTAAATATGCAACTAATCACACTCTTTCTAGTTAGAAGGCAATAGGCCGATATTAGTAGTTTCTAACATTTTATCTAACCATTTGAGCTAATGCAATGACCTATTGAGTGTTTGTGTCATTTTCAATAGGCACCCATTTACACACACACAACACTCCCTCTGGGAACAAGAATGTCAAAACTAAGGACTTTTCCCCACCCCTTCCTTCTCTAAGGACCATAATCCCCCTCCCAAAGACTCGGAGAATCATTCCTCTGAATCAGGGGCTTTAAAAAAATATGTATCAGCCATTAGGCTTGAGTCTCTATACAAATCCATTAAGGAGGTTGTCAATCCTAAAAATCCCCAATCTGAGATGGAGCCCAAGACTGATTGTCCTAGAGAATTTAAGGTGGAAAAGAAGAGTCTAGCACCTAAACACCGATCTAAGAATGCTTAGCAAATGATTATTGAAAAGATAAAAAGGTGGAGGAGACTAGGAGAAGGATAGAAAAACAAATCTACCATGAAAAGGGAAGAAGAGTTTTGGGTGGTTCATTGGTTGGACAGATACCCACACCCCTCTCTGAGAGGGATAACACCAGGGTGGTTGGGAGGGGTCCCTGTCCTCTAGTTAGTGCTCCTGAGACTACTTTGGGATACATTCATAACTCTAAGGTAGGGGGTTCGAACATTCTTGTTAAAAAGGAAGATGTGGTTGATATTTTATCTTCTTATCCTACTCTTCCCCCTACAATAGACAAGAAGAGGGAGTTTGTGGAGGAGGGGGAGATCCTTGAGAATGATTATGGGTTTATCCCTCCTATTGAGAGTGATGTGGGTCTTTGTTCCTTGAATAAGGAGGTTTTGAGTGGAGAAGAGGGTAATAAGAATGAGACTTGGGCCATTATACCTTACTATCCACCATGTCATAAAGCTTATTCATTTGCAGGAGATCTAAATTTTGAAGTTGAGCATAAAGATAAGAAAGTGGCCCCAATAAAAAAGAAGAGAGGGAGAAGAGATAGTTCTTATGCAATGGGGGCTTATCAGTCTATTTTGTTTAAGGCTAAAAGGGGAAGACCTAAAGGATCCTTCTCTAAAAAGTTAATCCTAAGATTATCAAGATCTTAGTTGCCTAAATGCTTCAAGGCATTTAGAACCCTGATGGACACATACCCATAATTTTTCATGGACTTGCATTGTATATCCTGGAACATTAGGGGTCTAGAGACGCCGGATAGGAAATTCATTATTAGAAGATTTCTCAAACCTTATCCTAAATTGAATTTCCTTTTTCTTCAAGAACTCAAAGTGGTTGGATTCACACTGGATATTAGCCTTAAGTGTATATGGTCATATGTTACCGCCTATGCTACTAGTCGTTATAGGGGAAAAGGAGGTGTCGCTATTCAGATCAGTCCAAAATGGAGAGATATGGTCAAGAGGTGGGGGTGTTCTCCTTGTAACAGGGCAGTCTGGATTATTGTGGCAGTGGATGACAAGGACGTTGGATTTTTTTTGGTATATACAGCCAATGATTATAGGGATAGAATTGGTCTTTTGAGGTTGTTGGCTCAGCTTGAGGAGGTCTCATAGTTTCTTGGGGGGATTTCAATATGGTGGAGGATGCTTCAGAAAAAATCGGGAGGGGCTATATTTGAATGTAAAGGGGAATAGAGATTATTTTGGAGCAGTATGGTTAATAGGCTCTGGTTATCTAACCCACTGGAATACATGAAAAATGAAAGCAGATCTATTTGGTTCACTTGGTGCAATATTTAGCAAGGGCATAAAAGGATTTACAGTAGGTTGGATTGGTTCTATCTTAACAAGGATCTATTTATTTGTGGCAACTTGGAGGGGGTAATCTTGTTAAGGTAATTTCATTTACCCTGTCATATCACCATCCTATTTCTATTCATTTTTATATTCCCCCCTCTCATTCCAAGCCTTAGAAGATAAATAAGTTGCATTTAATGTGAGTCTACTTGAGGATGAGGCAGTTTTGCAGGATATTAATATCATTAGATCTTTAATAAGGGGACTCGACAGCACACCAAACCCTTAATGAGATGGAACCGATGTGTTTCTTCTAGAGGATTATGTTGCAAATAGCTGGTCAGGAGATGACCATAGATCTTAGGAGAGAAAATAAGGTGATTCATGAGAAGTCGGAAGATGCAAAATTATGTCTACAAAATAATCCTTGTAATGAAGAAGCTAGAGGTATTATGTGTCATTTCAAGAATGAACACATGAATATCCAGAATAATAAGATTAGATGTCTCGGGATCAGATCAAGGTTGAATTGGCTTGAATGTGGTAATAAAAGGATCTAAAATCTTTTTTCAATACTCAAAACTAAAAGTAGCCAAGGAAGAGATTAGGTGCATTTGTGAGGTAGGGAAAAATTTTACTAAGCAGGAGGACACCATGTACACTTTTAAATCATTCTATGAGAAGCTCTTTGCTTCTGAAGATCACATTGACTCTAAGAAGAAGATAAGGATCAGAGAAAGAACCATTGGTATCATCCCTAAAAAGGTGATTATTGAGTATTCCAAAGAGTTAGATAAAGAAATAATTGTTGAAGAGATTCACCTTGCAATTAAGGCTCTTGCCAAGGAGAAAGCTCCTGGGCCGGATGGCCTCCCTGCAGAGTTTTATAAAAATAACATTGATTGGATTGGTGGAGATCTTTTCAAAGTATATAGTGTTAACCTTACTATGATGAGATTACTAAGAGGGCAGGGGATGAATCAGGAATCTACCAAATTCAATATTTTAACACTTTTCACTTACCCATCAAAGCAGCAACTCAACAGTCAAATATAAATGTGCAACCACAAAATATTCAACACAAAGACACAATATTTTTGGTATCGTGGAAACCCAAATTAGGGAAAAATCATGGTGGGTATGGCACCCACAAATTTGCACTATTCTAAAGTACACCCTGTGAAAGGCTTTTCCCTGTTAAAGACATTTACATATACATGGAAAAATGTAACCTTGTGAGAGGATTTACCTAAAGCTCATTACAATCTTGGGCCTTGTGAGAGGTAGCCTTGTGAGAGGACTTAAAACACTTACTAGAGTGTCACCATACAAGATTTACAATACAATAGAGAGCTGTTAGGATCTACCTCACTTGAGGATTTCTAGCACTCTATTATAGTTGCCAGGAAACAACAGGTAAGAATAATCTGTGTAATAGCAACCTTCTCCTCTTGATCAGATCCTTTGTATCTCAGAGAAACATTCTTCACATGCCTCTCTAACACTTGGTTGGACTGCACCTTCTGTCTCTTCTTCCTTCTCCACCGACAGACGATCGACAACAACTTCACCATCTTCTTTCCCATTTTATATTGCTCTTATTTCCTCTTTGGTTTCCACCGCCATAGAAAACCCTAAAGCATAATACCTTTTCAATCTCACCATACACTTGGATCCATATCACATATCTCTATGCCCAATTTGAAATTTACTTATCGTGCCTTCCCATTCTCAGATTCAATTAAGAAATTAAATTATTTCATCAAGTATTTTCTTTCTTGACCAATCATCTTGCTCATAACATCTTTATACTCTCATCTCGATGATATAACCATTAAGTAATTATTTTCAGTTGTCCATGCACATTCTCCAATGAATTTTGACCAATAATATTTGACTATGACAATAATTTGCATCACTGATACAGATCAAATCGTTAGCCGTTTAGAAACTTTATACTTTCTCAAATGTCATTGATTATCCTTTGAAATATCTCTTATCTTTTCTGAAAATGAATCATTGTAGTAGGATTATCATCTAGCAACTTCAGGTAACCTCCTAAAACCAACCGAAAATAAAAACAATCAAACTCATAACCATAACGATAGAATCGTCTTATTTCTATTAATTTTTGTCTTAACAATTTCACTGTTATCTGGTTCACTTCATTGAATCTATCTCACAGGTCATCACAACAAGCTAAGATTTCAAATATAGCATTGTAACATGGTCCCAAACACTTTTGTAGAATAACACCTCAACATATTACCATTATTATGATGTGGTCCATGATCATCAGCAACAACTTATAAGGTTAATAGTTGACATCAATGACAATACCATAACTGATAATTGTTCAACCATACCTATCATGTCTCATTATCAAATCATTCTCTAACCTAGTTCCTTGTTTTGCATCAATTATGAAAACAATCTCCCCATTTTGCATTGATGGCAACACAACAAATCAATACATACCTCTTTATCTCTTTACCTATGTGTGCCAAAGCAATCTGACTAACCAATTGATCACATTCATAGATTCTATTTCATCTTCTACTTCTCAACTTCCAATCATTATCTTGGTAGAGGCCAATTAGTGCAGTGACTCCCCCTAAGATGTAAACTCCATCATCAGCTCACTACATGTACCAAAGTGTGCAACGTGTTGATGTTACATTCTCCCCCTTTGACAATAATGCCAAAGTTGCCAAACAACAACATCTCTTCTCTGATTTCCAGTTCAACAACATATTGCAATTTTAACTACTCCTACTCCGGGAGTTGTCATAGATACATCAATCCAAGTTAAGATGCAATAGTAAAGTTCCAAGATTGATTCAGTACAACATCTTCTCATTTTAGTGCAGATAGGGGAGTGACCCCTAGCTTACTTCCCAAGTATTCAAACCCATCCTTAGGTAGAGACTTATTAAAGATATCAACATTATGTTCCCTAGTTGGAATGTATTCCAGCCATCCTTCTTTTTCTTGAACTTGTTCTCTAAGAAAATGATACTATGTTTTGTCTCAGAGTGCATTACTGGATTCTTAGAAATGTTTATAGCACTAGTATTATCACAGTAAATAACAATAGGGTTAGTCATCTTTTCTTTTATACCTTCAAGTAGTTGCTTAATCCATACCGTTTGAGTGCAATTGATGGTAGTAGAAACATATTCAGCTGCAGCAGTAGATTGTTAAATACAATTAAGTTTCTTACTTGTCCAAGTAACAAGTCTTTCACCCAAGAAGAATGCCCGACCGCTTGTACTTTTCATGTCATCCACATTTCCAACCCAATCAACATCAATATACACACTTAGTGAAAAATCTCCTTTTTAACCATACTAAAGGCCATAATTTTTTGTTCCTCTTAAATATTTGAATATCCTCTTTACTGCAATCAATCGTGTGTCCTTAGGATTTGCTGGAAATCTTGCAACTAAACCAACTACTTGTGCAATATCTAGTCTACTATGCACAACATATTATAGCTTTCCAATCATAGATCGGTACATAGTCTGATCAACTTCATCATATTCATCATCCTTAGATATTTTACAACCTGTAACCATTGGGGTTCCAATAGGTTTATATTCTTCAAGTCCAAAGGTCTTCAATATCTCTTTGATGTATTTAGACAAACTGATGTAGATACCATTACCAAGTTGTGAAAATTGCAGTCCAATGAAGTATTTGATCTCTCCTATCATTGACATTTCAAATTCCTGCCTCATTTGTTCAGTAAATGTTCCACTTAGGTCATCATTACCTCCAAATATTATATCATCAACAAATATTTCAGCAAGTAGCAACTTGTTTTCTTTATCAACCTTTAGATAGACATTCTAGTTGTCACTTGTTCTAACAAATCCAATCTTTATGAGATATGAGTGGATTATTTCATACCATGCTCTGGGTGCTTGTTTCAGTCCATACAGTGCCTTTTTCATTCTGTAAACCAAATCTTGTCCATCATTCTTCTCAAAACCATCAAGTTGTTCAATATAAACCTCCTCTTCTAATATACCATTCAGAAAGGCAGATTCCACATCCATTTGATAAACCTTGAATTTATTGTGAGATGAATAAGCAAGTATTATCCTCACTCATTCTAATCTATCAATAGGTGCAAAGGTCTCACCATTATCCAATCCTTCCTCTTGTGCATATCCTTTGTAGACGAGTCTTGTCTTGTTTCTCACCACTTCTCATATTTCATCCATTTTATTTATAAATACCCTTTTTGTTCCAATCACATTCTTATCTACCAGCAGGGTACTAGAGTCCAAGTTTCATTCTTCTCTATTTGTTCTATCTCTTCTCTCATTGAATTCAACCAACCATCATCTTTCAGTGCATCCTTAACAGTTCTAGGCTCAAATTTAGAAAGTAAGCATGTGCTCTCTCTAGCTTTCCTTCTAGTTAATACTCCAACATTCTTATCTCCAATTATTTGTGCAGAAGAGTGATTTAACTTAACATACCTTGGTAAGGTAGTATCATATTTTTGTTCCTCGGCTTCATTTTGAACAGGTGTATCATCCTTTGCTTGTTCATCTTGTCTTTGTTCATTCTATTCAACATGTTCATCTTCAATCACAGGTTTCATATATGTTATCCCATTGTAATATTCAGGTTTCCTCTTACTTGATTCATCATTTTCATAAGAATACTCATCCACTTTTACATTAGCACTCTCAATTATCTTAGTTGTCTGTTTGTTTAAACACTTGTATGCTTTACTCTTAGATGAATACCCCAAAAATATTTTTTCATCACTTTTAGCCTCAAACTTTCCTATGTTTTCATCCTTCTTAATAAAGCATCTACTACCAAAGATTTTGAAATAGCGTACATTGGGAGTATGTCCATACCACTGTAAATAAGGTTTCTTTCATGTTCCTTTCTTGATCAAAACTCTGTTCAAAGTGTATATGGCAGTGCTAATAACTTCTCTCCAAAATATTTGTACAACACCTTTTTGTATCATCAGAGTCCTAGCGCATTCAACCAATGACTTGTTTCCTCTTTTAGCTATTCCATTTTGTTGTGGTGTCCTAGGAGCAGACTTTTGTCTTTTAATCCCTTCTTATTCACAATAGGCAACAAATTCATGTGATGTAAATTCTCCACCTCTATCTGACCTCAAGAATTTTAAGCTCCTATTGATTTCCTTTTCCACTCTTGGTTTGTAAATCTTGAACATGAAAAAAGATTCTGAATTCTCTTTGAGAAACATAGTCCACATCATCCTTGAATGGTCATCAACGAACAACATAAAGGACTTATCTCCATAATAACTCTGAGTTCTCATAGGACCACATAATTCAGTATGCACCAAATCAAGTATATTTTTAGATGTGTACCCTTTACTATTGAATGTAGAACTAGTAAGCCTCCCAAATTGACAATCCTTACAAACTACATTATCAGGTTTCACAAGGTAGGGTGAACCTCTAACAACCTTTTTTTTACTGACTTTGATCAGGTTATCAAAATTAACATGACAAAACCTCTTATGCCATAACCAACTATCCTCTATATTTCCAATCAAACATTTCTTAACAGATGGATTTAAGTAAAATAAGTTACCTCTTGTCAATCCTCCAGTAGTAATCAAATTTTCTTGTTTGTTCTTTATCTTGCATGTTCCTTCACTGAATTCTAGATCAAATCCTTTCTGATTTAGTTGAGGAACACTCAACAGGTTGTAGTTCAGTCCTGCTACGCAGTAGACGTCATCACAGTTTGTATAGTCAGTCAATGTTATAACACCTTTACCTTTTACCAGACATGGGATGTCATTACCAAACTAAACTGATCCTCCATCAAAATCTTCAAGCTCAATGAATTTACTCTTGTCACCTGTCATGTGATGTGTGCAGCCACTGTCAATAATCCACTTCTCACTCTTGTTCATAGTTGATATCAATGCAGTATCACTACCCTCTATCTTTTCTTCCTTCACAACAACGAATATAATCTCCTCAGTATCATCATCATTTGATTCATCATCTATAACCCCTTCCTCATCTAGATAACATGTTTTATTTCCTTTATCCTTATATCTCTTGTTCTTTTCTTTATTATTGTTCTCAGGGCACCTAGATGCAATATGTCCAATCTTACTACATGACAAGCATTTTAAGGGCATTTTTCCGTTATACTTTCACTTTCCTCTAGGTAACCTTTTATAAAACAAGGCTTTCAACTCCTCTTGTTATTTTTCCTCATATATGATATCATCAATATTACTTCCATGAGATACTAAAGAAGTTTGACAAGTAGGCTCATAATTCCTTCTAGAGTTTAAGTGAGCATTAAATGTTGCATAAATTCTAGGCATGCTATTATCATAATTGCTCAACTCAAATGTAGTTAACTTTCCAACCAAAGAATCAACAATAACCGGTATAGTCCCTAAAGACCTTACTTCTTGTATAATAGAAACTCTAATTGCATAATGTGGCAATAAAGTTCTCAGGATTTTTCTTACCACATCATCTTCAGTGATGGCTCCACCAACTCCTCTGTTGTATTCACTACCTCCTTGATTCTATGACTGTATTGCTCAATATTCTCTCCTTTAGTCATTCTCATGTCATCAAATTTGCCCTTTAAGTTGTCTACCTTAGCTTTTTGCACATGTGAATCTCCTCCATAGACCGTTCTCAACTTCTTCCACATATCATAAGCAGTGTCAAGATCTTGCACATTGATAAATTTTGCATCTGATAAGGTACTTGATATAGCTTCTATAGTTGCACCGTGCTCTTGTTTTGCCCTCAGCTGATCAACAAATAGGGTTCCAGTCTAAATGGAGTCATTGTTTTGGAACTGGGCTTATAATTTTTGTTGCTTCATTTAGTTCAATTGGTGTGAGTTTTTAGGATTCAAAGGCATGGTTTCAAAGTTTGATGGTGTTCTTACTCTAGTTTTGGTCATCCTTGGGTGTTTACACATTAATTAATAGCCTTGGTAAATTCTATATGAAGAGTAACATGTATGATGTTTATTTTGGTCTTAGTTAAGGCGTGTTATGGTCCACTTTGTATTTTTTTCACAACAATAATGTTTTGATGCCGACCTAATTTGAATTATGTTTGGTTAATATGCTTAGCCGACCTTGGAAGATTTTGTTAGCATTACGATGGTATAAGTAAAAACTAAATTATTGATAGAGAGTGTGACATGGAATATACTTGTGCAAGTGTGTGTGTGTGTGTGTGTGTGATTAAGATGTGTAAATGAGGATCTATCCCCCTATATATATGGTTATGAGTTGATGTGATGTGTGGTATTGTGTAATGTGAAGTTTTATGTGTTAGTTACCTAAACCAGTGAGTAGAAGGTATCTAGAGATCCTTCGATTAAGTTGCATAAGTGCATTAGTGGTCGATCTTTTCTCTTTCATTATTCTTCATATGGGAAGTGAGCCAGTGAACCTTTTGTAATAAGGATTCTTTGTAAAAATCACCTTACCTAGTGTCACCCTCACAACTGTTCATATATTTGAGAATTAATCTTCTCTATGGTTTTTACCTTAATAGGGTTTTCCACATAAACCTGGTGTTCATTATGTATGGTGTGTTGTGTTTCACATGTTCTTTTCATGTTTATATCATTCTATGATTGAATATTGACTATGATGGAAAATAGGACAATCCTATATTGTATACCCACTAAGCCTAACCATAAGCCCTAGATAAGAAAATGAATCCAACATTATCCAATAGAGATCTTCCTCAAGATTGCTTAAAATAAATGAAATAGACAAAAAACAATATTACCATGCACTCAAGAGACGCTTTACTCCATTATTCATCTTCCAAGATCTTGTATTTGAAATGTTGGTGCTCTTAGATTTTTTAGCACATGCACAAGAGGCTATGAAAGAATGGAGATTGGTTAACAGATGTAAATACTATGCAAGTGATAGTATGAAGGTAATGATATGATAAGATGATGATGAAGCTAGCAAGGTAATAGAAAGATGATGATGATTATGATGATGATGATGATGATGATAGAATAATATAGGCTCCTTAGCTTCAAGTGCTCATTAGCTTCAAATGCCCATTATATTCAAATAATAGGATAAAATGTTCTTTTATAAAATCCTCATGAAATCAGGGGCTGGGATTAAGTGGTGCTAGGAGATTGAATCAGATTGAAGGTTAGGTAGGGTTTTGGTGGGAGTGAAGGAGATTAAGAGGAAATGGGATTGAGTGGTTGAGACTAAGTGGTGGTTGAAGGATTTTGACTTTTCAGAATAAAATTCAAATGAAGAGACAAGCACCAAGTGTCACAATCTCAAAATTTAGGAGTTGATCCATGTGATTGAAGTTGATTGGGTATGGAAAGAAAATGATTTATGAATTTATAAAATAAACAAAGGTCTTTATTCCATAAATAGAATAAATAAGCTATGGTAGAAGGATAGATTAAATAAATAAGAATTTATTTAATTTTTTAATAGAAAAAAGATAATGAATTATTTAAATAAATAGGAATATCTATTTAAATAATAGATGAAGAAGATGATGAATTAATCAACTACACATTAATGAATATTTAATTAATAGATGAATTTTGTTGATTTTATGAGGATATTTTTGGGTGTCTACATTTTGCCCCTGTTTGAGACAATGCAACTTGTTACATTATTTCAAAGAAGAAAATGATCAAGACTACAAGTATGATGCCTTAGTCATGGATAGGATAAGGAAAGATGAAAGGAAGGATGATGGTCCCTTGAGAGGACATGTGGGTTATCAAGAACACACATGTGCTCTTGAAAGTAAAGATAAAAGATTATAGATAAGGCTAGAAGAAAATAGACAAGGAGATGGTAAAAGTAATGGTCAGAGGGGTGGTCATGGATAGGAAGACTCAATGATTAGGAAGGATTATTGATGAATACATAGAAGGAAGTGATGAAAAATTATGCTTTTTAGGTGCTATATCATAATTTTTCTTATTATGGAAAAAGGATTAACTCATTTGGATATGGATTTGATGGGGAGCTCCCTCTCCTAGAGCTTCCTTGCTCTCTCCTAGACCTTATTTTGGTCTTTCTTAGGGTCTCAATCACTACCCTAACTAGAGGATCCTAATTTGATACACTACCACACTAGGATCTCTCCACCAATTTCAAACCTTCACTAAAACCCTTCACCATAGCTTCATTCTTTCATGGCTACCTTGATCATCTATCCTCGCAACTGACTCTCCTTCTTGTGAGTTGGTTTATTGAATCCTTTCCAGTCTCTCTCAATACTTCTTGATCCCATCTTGAGGATCTTTCATCCAATTTCCAATCGGGTGCAAGATTTTAGTCTTCTAGGCCTTGTAGCCTTTTTAGGCCTATTAGCCCTCCTAAACACTGAAAAGATGGATTTTCTCTCCAAATCCCTTAACACCCCTAGAAAAAAATTACATATTCCTTGTGGGTTTTTCCTAACCTTAGATATTTTCTAGGTTTTAAGTTCCCACCTTGTCCGTACAATGGACTTTCACCAAACCCCTAAAATTGAGGGTTTCTAGGGCATGAATACTGGTATGGTTTCTTTGCTTTCTTTAACTAATATAATGAGCTCCTCTGAACTTATCATCCCATAATAATGTCTTTATTTCATTCCCCTACACTCCTATATCCTTTATTGGCACATAGCAATCACCAAGCAATCACCATTGCTACTGTATTGTTCAGTTTCCCTAACTAGAGTAACCAGTACTCGCCTAGGGCCTGAATATTCGCTTACCTTCCCTACACACACACACTCCACACACACTATATATATTATATATACAAGTTCCTACTTGACTCCAAGTGTTCATTGGGTTTTGGACCACGGGAACTTCAAGCAAAACCAATATCTACATGACTGGTCCAAAACTGGACAGAGAACCAATCAAACACAAAGAATTTACAAAATGGTAACTAATATCCACAAATGATCAAAACAATTCCACAGTGACTAAGGAAACTACATAAGGAACACTATCAATGCATTAATTCAATCCATCTAATCCACTAAAGTACTAGATGATGGCTCTGTCTGCAAATTACAGTGCTAATTGCTCCTTCACAACAAATAGTCCGTACAAAATGAAATCTAACTGACATTTTAGGGTTTGTGTCACCTTATACACCCTTCCCACATGTTTGGACCCTCGTGTCAGGATTTGGGCATCATAAAAGATGATTCCTAAAAACTAGGAAATGTTGTCATGACAACTTTGCAAAGTTGCAAAAATTGTCATGACAACTTTGACAACTTTTGTCAAAATGACCTTCTTTCAACTTCTATGGCCCAATTTGGTTTCAAAAATCATCAAATGGCCCCAAAAAACCTAAAAACTTGAAAAACTCCCCATCTTGAAGTTTTGGTCAACCCTTTGACCTTTTGGTTGACTACTAAGGGTATAGACCCCTAGGTGCAACTTGACTCTAAAACTTGCAAACCCTAAACATCTACTAACTCTAAACAAACCTTGAACACACTTGGG
>MU227698.1:59947-72311 GCA_018584345.1 Thuja plicata
ACCGTTTGATGATAATGAGTTGTAATCTCATAACAAGCTATTCTGAGCTTCCACATCACCGAATCGATCAACTGTTCAATAACAATGAGTTGTAATCTCATAACAAGCTATTCTGAGCTTCCACATCACCGAATCGATCAACCGTTCGATGACAATAAGTTGTAATCTCATATCAAGCTATTCTGAGCTTCCACATCACCGCATCGATCAACCATTCAATAACAATGAGTTGTAATCTCATAACAAGCTGTTCTGAGCTTCCACATCGCCGAATCGATCAACCGTTTGATGATAATGAGTTGTTATCTCATAACAAGCCATTCTGACCTTCCACATTGCTGAATCGATCAACCGTTTGATGACAATGACTTGTAATCTCATAACAAGATTTTCTGAGCTTCCACATCGCTGAATCAATCAACCATTCGATGATAATGAGTTGTAATCTCATAACAAGCTGTTCTGAGGTTCCACATCGCTGAATCGATGAACCATTCAATAATAATGAGTTGTAATCTCATAACAAGTTGTTCTGAGCTTTCACATCACTGAATCGATCAACCATTCGATGACAATGTGTTGTAATCTCATAACAAGCCATTCTGAGCTTCCACATGGCTGAATCGATCAACCGTTTGATGACAATGAGTTGTAATCTCATAACAAGCTGTTCTGAGCTTCCACATCACTGAATTAATCAACCATTCAATGATAATGAGTTGTAATCTTGTAAATAGCTATTTTGAGCTTCCACATCACCAAATCGATGAACCATTCGATGATAATGAGTTGTAATCTTATAACAAGCTATTCTAAGCTTTCCAATCACCGAATTGATAAACCGTTTGATGATAATAAGTTGTAATCTCATAACAAGTTGTTCTGGGCTTCCACATCACCGAATCGATCAACCATTCAATAACAATGTGTTGTAATCTCATAACAAGCTATTCTGACCTTCCACATCGCCGAATCGATCAACCGTTTGATGACAATGAGTTGTAATCTCATAACAAGTTGTTCTGAGCTTCCACATCGCTGAATTGATCAACATTTTGATGACAATGAGTTGTAATCTCATAACAAGCTGTTCTGAGCTTCACATCGCCAAATCAATCAACCGTTCGATGATAATGAGTTGTAATCTCATAACAAGCTGTTCTGAGCTTCCACATCGCCAAATAGATCAACCATTCAATAACAATGAGTTGTAATCTCATAACAAGCTGTTCTGAGCTTCCACATCACCTAATCGATCAACCGTTCAATGACAATGAGTTGTAATCTCATAACAAGCCGTTCTGACCTTCCACATCACCGAATCGATCAACCGTTTGATGATAATGAGTTGTAATTTCATAACAAGCTGTTCTGAGCTTCCACATCGCTAAATCAATCAACCATTTGATGATAATGAGTTGTAATCTCATAACAAGCTATTCTGAGCTTCCACATCGCCGAATCGATCAACCATTCAATAACAATGAGTTGTAATCTCATAATAAGCTATTCTGAGCTTCCACATCGCCGAATCGATCAACTGTTTGATGATAATGAGTTGTAATGTCATCACAAGCTATTCTGTGCTTCCACATCACTGAATCGATCAATCATTCAATAAAAAAGAGTTGTAATCTCATAACAAGCCATTCTGAGCTTCCACATCGCTGAATCAATCGACCGTTTGATGACAATGAGTTGTAATCTGATAACAAGCTATTCTGAGCTTCCACATCACCAAATCGATCAACCGTTCGATGATAATGAGTTGTAATCTCGTAACAAGCTATTCTGAGTTTCCACATTGCCAAATTGATCAACCGTTTGATGATAATGAGTTGTAATCTCATAACAAGCTGTTCTGAGCTTCCACATCGCCGAATTGATCAACCGTTTGATGATAATAATTTGTAATCTCATAACAAGCTGTTCTTAGCTTCCACATCGCCGAATTGATCAACCGTTAAATAACAATGAGTTGTAAGCTCATAACAAGTTGTTCTGAGCTTCCACATCACCAAATCGATCAACTGTTCGATGATAATGAGTTGTAATCTCATCACAAGCTATTCTGAGCTTCCACATCGTCGAATCAATCAACCGTTTGGTGACAATGAGTTGTAACCTCATAACCAGATGTTCTGAGCTTCCACATCGCCGAATCAATCAACCGTTGGATGATAATGAGTTGTAATCTTATAACAAGCTATTCTGAGCTTCCACATTGCCGAATCGATCAACTGTTCAATAAAAATGAGTTGTAATCTCATAACAAGTTGTTCTGAGCTTCCACATCGCCGAATCGATCAACCGTTCGATGACAATGAGTTATAATCTCATAACAGGCTGTTCTGAGCTTCCACATCACCGAATCGATCAACCGTATGATGACAATGATTTGTAATCTCATAACAAGCTGTTCTGAGCTTCCACATCACTGAATCAATCAACCATTTGATGATAATGAGTTGTAATATCATAACAAGCTGTTCTGAGCTTCCACATCACCAATTTGATCAACCATTTAATGACAATGAGTTGTAATCTCATAACAAGCTATTCTAAGGTTTCACATCGCCAAATCAATGAACCGTTTGATGATAATGAGTTGTAATCTCATAACAAGTTGTTTTAAGCTTCCACATTGCTGAATTGATCAACCGTTCGACAATAATAAGTTGTAATCTCATAACAAGCTATTCTGAGCTTCCACATCATTGAATCGATCAACCATTCAATAACAATGAGTTGTAATCTCATAACAAGCTATTCTGAGCTTCCACATCGCCGAATCGATCAGTCGTTCGATGACAATGAGTTGTAATCTCATAATAAGCCATTCTGAGCTTCCACATCGTTGAATCGATCAACCGTTTGATGACAATGAGTTGTAATCTAATAACAAGCTATTCTGAGCTTCTACATCAGTGAATAAATCAACCTTTCAATGATAATGAGTTGTAATCTCATAACATGCTGTTATGAGCTTCCACATCACCAAATCGATCAACCATTCAATAACAATCAGTTGTAATCTCATAACAAGCTATTCTGAGCTTCCACATCGCCGAATCGATCAACCGTTCAAAGATAATGAGTTGTAATCTCATAACAAGCCATTCTGAGCTTCCACATCGCTGAATCGATCAACCGTTTGATGATAATGAGTTGTAATCTCATAACAAACTATTTTGAGCTTCCACATCACCGAATTGATCAACCATTCGATGATAATAAGTTGTAATCTCATAACAAGCTATTCTGAGCTTCCACATCACCGAATCGATCAACCGTTCGATGACAATGAGTTGTAATCTCATAACAAGCCATTTTGAGCTTCCACATCACCGAATCGATCAACCTTTTGATGACAATGAGTTGTAATCTCATAACAAGCTATTCTGAGCTTCCACATCACCGAATCAATCAACCATTCGATGACAATGAGTTGTAATCTCATAACAAGCTGTTTTGAGCTTCCACATCGCCGAATCGATCAACCGTTTGATGACAATGAGTTGTAATCTCATAACAAGATAATATGAGCTTCCACATCACCGAATCAATCAACCGTTCGATGATAAAGAGTTTTAATCTCATAAAAAGCTGTTCTTAGCTTCCACATCGCCGAATCGATCAACCGTTCGATGATAATGAGTTGTAATCTCATAACAAACTGTTCTGAGCTTCCACATTGCCGAATTGATCAACCGTTCGATGATAATAAGTTGTAATCTCATAACAAGTTGTTCTGAGCTTCCACATCGCCGAATCGATCAACCGTTCAATAACAATGATATAAGAAGATGTGCAACATAATCAAGTCAAAGATATAAGAAGATGTGCAACTATCTCTTAATTGCTGAAAGAAACCTTGAATTTAGCATTTGTTTGGAGATCACATACCAGCCACTCATCCATCAAGTATACACATAAATACACTAAGTTATAAATAACACACATCAATATATGCAAGTCATGAAACAAGAATACACTTAAGGAATAAATCCTACAAATGAGTACATAGACATAAACATATTTAAATACTAATATCAAACAAATAAACACACAATGAAAAAATTAGATCGAAAATCAAGTTTCATATATATCAAAATGAACAATAATCGTGTACATATCAAAAAATGGCATACATGCTTCCACATCGCCGAATCGATCAACCATTCAATAACAATGAGTTGTAATCTCATAACAACCTATTCTGAGCTTCCACATCGCCGAATCGATCAACTGTTTGATGACAATGAGTTGTAATCTCATAACAAGTTGTTCTGAGCTTCTACATCGCCGAATCAATCAACCGTTTGAGGATAATGAGTTGTAATCTCGTAACAAGCTATTCTGAGCTTCCACATCGCCGAATCGATCAACTGTTCAATAACAATGAGTTGTAATCTCATAACCAGTCATTCTGAGCTTCCACATCTCCAAATCGATCAACCGTTCAATAACAATGAGTTGTAATCTCATAACAAGCTGTTCTGAGCTTCCACATCATTGAATCGATCAACCGTTCGATGATAATGAGTTGTAATCTCATAACAAGCCGTTTTGAGCTTCCACATCGCCGAATCGATCAACTGTTTGATGACAATGAGTTGTAATCTCATAACAAGTTGTTCTGAGCTTCCACATCACCGAATCAATCAACCGTTTGATGATAATGAGTTGTAATCTCATAACAAGCTATTTTGAGCTTCCACATCGCCGAATCGATCAATTGTTCAATAACAATGAGTTGTAATCTCATAACAAGCTGTTCTGAGCTTCCACATTGCCGAATTAATCAACCGTTCGATGACAATGAGTTGTAATCTCATAACAAGCCGTTTTGAGCTTCCACATCTCTAAATCGATCAACCATTTGATGGCAATGAGTTGTAATCTCATAACAAGCTATTCTGAGCTTCCACATTGCCAAATCAATCAACCGTTCGATGACAATAAGTTGTAATCTCATAACAAGCTATTCTGAGCTTCCACATCACCGCATCGATCAACCATTCAATAACAATGAGTTTTAATCTCATAACAAGCTATTCTAAGCTTCCACATCGCCGAATCGATCAACCATTTGATGACAATGAGTTCTAATCTCATAACAAGCCATTCTGAGCTTCCACATTGCTGAATCGATCAACCGTTTAATGATAATGAGTTGTAATCTCATAACAAGCTGTTCTTAGCTTCTACATCGCTGAATCAATCAACCATTTGATGATAATGAGTTGTAATCTCATAACAAGCTGTTTTGAGCTTCCATATCACTGAATCGATCAACCATTCAATAATAATGAGTTGTAATATCATAACAAGTTGTTCTGAGCTTCCACATCACCGACTCGATCAACCATTCGATGACAATGTGTTGTAATCTCATAACAAGCTATTCTGAGCTTCCACATCACCGAATCGATCAACCGTTTGATGACAATGAGTTGTAATCTCATAACAGGCTATTCTGAGCTTCCACATCACTGAATTAATCAACCATTCGATGATAATGAGTTGTAATCTTGTAAACAGCTATTTTGAGCTTCCACATCGCCAAGTTGATCAATCGTTTGATGATAATGAGTTGTAATCTTATAACAAGTTGTTCTAAGCTTTCCAATCACCGAATTGATCAACCGTTTGATGATAATAAGTTGTAATCTCATAACAAGTTGTTCTGGGCTTCCACATCACAGAATCGATCAACCGTTCAATAACAATGTGTTGTAATCTCATAACAAGCTATTCTGACCTTCCACATCGCTGAATCGATCAACCGTTTGATGACAATGAGTTGTAATCTTATAACAAGCCGTTCTGAGCTTCCACATCACTGAATTGATCAACCGTTTGATGATAATGAGTTGTAATCTCATAACAAGTTGTTCTGAGCTTCCACATCGCCGAATCGATCAACCATTCAATAACAATGAGTTGTAATCTCATAACAAGCTGTTGTGACCTTCCACATCGCCGAATCGATCAACTGTTCGATGATAATGAGTTGTAATCTCATCTCAAGCTGTTCTGAGCTTCCACATCACCGAATTGATCAATCATTTAATAACAAAGAGTTGTAATGTCATAACAAGCCATTCTTAGCTTCCACATCATTGAATCAATCAACCGTTTCATGATAATGAGTTGTAATCTCATAACAAGCTATTCTGAGCTTCCACATCACCGAATCGATCAACCGTTCGATGATAATGAGTTGTAATCTCGTAACAAGCTATTCTGAGCTTCCACATCGCCGAATTGATCAACCGTTCGATGATAATGAGTTGTAATCTCATAACAAGCTGTTCTAAGCTTCCACATTGCCGAATTGATCAACCGTTTGATGATAATAATTTCTAATCTCATAACAAGCTGTTCTGAGCTTCCACATTGCCAAATCGATCAACCGTTCAATAACAATGAGTTGTAATCTCATAACAAGTTGTTCTGAGCTTCCACATCGCTGAATCGATCAACCGCTCGATGACAATGAGTTGTAATCTCATAACAAGCTGTTCTGAGCTTCCACATCGTCGAATCGATCAACCGTTTGGTGATAATGAGTTGTAATCTCATAACAAGCTATTCTTAGCTTCCACATCGCCGAATCAATCAACCGTTGGATGATAATGAGTTGTAATCTTATAACAAGCTATTCTAAGCTTCCACATCGCCGAATCGATCAACTGTTCAATAACAATGAGTTGTAATCTCATAACAAGTTGTTCTGAGCTTCCACATCACCGAATCGATCAACCGTTCGATGACAATGAGTTGTAATCTCATAACAAGCTGTTCTGAGCTTCCACATCGCCGAATCGATCAACCGTATGATGACAATGAGTTGTAATCTCATAACAAGCTGTTCTGAGATTCCACATCACTGAATCAATCAATCGTTTGATGATAATGAGTTGTAATCTCATAACAAGCTGTTCTGAGCTTCCACATCACCAAATTGATCAACCATTTAATGACAATGAGTTTTAATCTCATAACAAGCTGTTCTGAGGTTCCACATCACTGAATCAATGAACCGTTTGATGATAATGAGTTGTAATCTCGTAAAAAGCTGTTCTAAGCTTCCACATCGCCGAATCGATCAACCGTTCGATGATAATGAGTTGTAATCTCATAACAAGTTTTTTTAAGCTTCCACATCGCTGAATTGATCAACTGTTCGATAATAATAAGTTGTAATCTCATAACAAGCTTTTCTGAGCTTCCACATCGCTGAATGGATCAACCGTTCAATAACAATGAGTTGTAATCTCATAACAAGCTATTTTGAGCTTCCACATCGCCGAATCGATCAGTCATTCAACGACAATGAGTTGTAATCTCATAACAAGCCATTCTGAGTTTCCACATCGTCGAATCGATCAACCGTTTGATGACAATGAGTTGTAATGTAATAACAAGCTATTCTGAGCTTCTACATCAGTGAATCAATCAACCTTTCAATGATAATGAGTTGTAATTTCATAACAAGCTATTATGAGCTTCCACATCGCCGAATCGATCAACCGTTCAATAACAATCAGTTGTAATCTCATAACAAGCTATTCTGGGCTTCCACATCGCCAAATCGATCAACTGTTCAAAGATAATGAGTTGTAATCTCATAAAAATCCGTTCTGAGCTTCCACATCACCGAATCAATCAACCGTTTGATGATAATGAGTTGTAATCTCATAACATACTATTCTGAGCTTCCACATCGCCGAATTGATCAACCGTTCGATGATAATAAGTTGTAATCTCATAACAATCTGTTCTGAGCTTTCACATTGCCGAATTGATCAACCGTTCAATGACAATGAGTTGTAATCTCATAACAAGCCGTTTTGAGCTTCCACATCACCGAATCGATCAACTGTTTGATGACAATGAGTTGTAATCTCATAACAAGCTATTCTGAGCTTTCACATTGCTGAATCAATCAACCGTTCAATGACAATGAGTTCTAATCTCATAACAAGCCATTTTGAGCTTCCACATCACCGAATCGATCAACTGTTTGATGACAATGAGCTGTAATCTCATAATAAGCTATTCTAAGCTTCCACATCACCGAATCAATCAACCGTTCGATGATAAAGAGTTGTAATCTCATAAAAAGCTGTTCTTAGCTTCCACATCGCTGAATCAATCAACCGTTCGATGATAATGAGTTGTAATCTCATAAAAAACTATTCTGAGCTTCCACATCACCGAATTGATCAACCGTTCGATGATAATAAGTTGTAATCTCATAACAAGCTGTTCTGAGCTTCCACATCACCGAATCGATCAACCGTTCAATAACAATGAGTTGTAATCTCATAACAAGCTATTTTGAGCTTCCACATCACCGAATCGATCAACTATTCGATGACAATGAGTTGTAATCTCATAACAAGCCATTCTAAGCTTCCACATCGCCGAATCGATCAACCGTTTGATGACAATGAGTTGTAATCTCATCACAAGCTATTCTGAGCTTCTACATCGCCAAATCAATCAACCATTCGATGATAATGATTTATAATCTCATAACAAGTTGTTCTGAGCTTCCACATCACTAAATCGATCAACAGTTCCATAACAATGAGTTTTAATCTCATAATAACCTGTTCTGAGCTTCCACATCGCCGAATTGATCAACCGTTCGATGACAATGAGTTGTAATCTCATAACAAGCCATTTTTAGCTTTCACATCACCGAATCGATCAACTATTTGATGACAATGAGTTGTAATCTCATAACAAGCTGTTCTGAGCTTCCACATCACTGAATCAATCAACCGTTCGATGATAATGAGTTGTAATCTCATAACAAGCTGTTCTGAGCTTCCATATTGCTGAATTGATCAACCGTTCAATAATAATGAGCTGTAATCTCATAATAAGATGTTCTGAGCTTCCACATCGCCGAATCGATCAATCATTCGATGACAATGAGTTGTAATCTCATAACAAGCCGTTCTGAGCTTCCACATCACCGAATTGATCAACCATTCGATGACAATGAGTTGTATCTCATATCAAGCTGTTCTGAGCTTTCACATCACCAAATCAATCAACCATTTGATGATAATGAGTTGTAATCTCATAACAAGATGTTCTGAGCTTCCACATCGCCAAATCGATCAACCGTTAAATAACAATGAGTTGTAATCTCATAACAAGCTGTTCTGAGCTTCCACATCACCGAATCGATCAACTATTCAATGATAATGAGTTGTAATCTCATAACAAGCCATTCTGAGCTTCCACATCGCCGAATCGATCAACTGTTTGATGACAATGAGTTGTAATCTCATAACAAGCTGTTCTGAGCTTCCACATTGCCGAATCAATCAACCATTCGATGATAATGAGTTGTGATCTTGTAACAAGCTATTATGAGCTTCCACATCGCCGAATCGATCAACCATTCGATGATAATGAGTTGTAATATCATAACAAGCTATTCTGAGCTTGCACATCGCCAAATTGATCAACCATTCAATGATAATAAGTTGTAATCTCATAACAAGCTGTTCTGAGCTTCCACATCGCCGAATCGATCAACAATTCAATAACAATGAGTTGTAATCTCATAACAAGCTCTTCTTAGCTTCCACATCACCGAATCGATCAACCGTTCGATGACAATGAGTTATAATCTCATAAAAAGTCATTCTAAGCTTCCACATCACCGAATCGATCAATCATTTGATGACAATGAGTTGTAATCTCATAACAAGCTATTCTGAGCTTCCACATCCCTGAATCAATTAACCATTTGATGACAATGAGTTGTAATCTCATAACAAGCTATTCTGAGCTTCCACATCGCTGAATCAATCAACCGTTCGATTATAATGAGTTGTAATCTCGTAACAAGCTGTTCCGAGCTTCCACATCGCCGAATCGATCAACCATTCGATGATAATGAGTTGTAATCTCATAACAAGCTGTTCTGAGCTTCCACATCGCCGAATTGATCAACTGTTCAATGATATTAAGTTGTAATCTCATAACCAGATTTTCTGAGCTGCCACAACACCAAATTGAGCAACCGTTCAATAACAATGAGTTGTAATCTCATAACAAGCTGTTCTGAGCTTCCACATCGCCGAATCGATCAACCATATGATGACAATGAGTTGTAATCTCATAACAAGCCGTTCTGAGCTTCCACATCGCCGAATCGATCAATCGTTTGATGGCAATGAATTGTAATCTCATAACAAGTTGTTCTGAGCTTCCACATTGCCGAATCAATCAACCATTTGATGATAATGAGTTGTAATCTTATAACAAGCTGTTCTAAGCTTCCAAATCGCTGAATCGATCAACCGTTCAATAACAATGAGTTATAATCTCATAACAAGCTGTTCTAAGCTTCCACATCACCGAATCAACCAACTGTTCGATGACAATGAGTTGTAATCTCATAACAAGCCGTTCTGAGCTTCCACATCGCTGAATCGGTCAACCGTTTGATGATAATGAGTTGTAATCTCATAACAAGCTATTCTGAGCTTCCACATCGCCGAATCGATCAACCGTTCGATGACAGAGAGTTGTAATCTCATAACAAGCCATTCTAAGCTTCCACATCACTGAATCAATCAACCGTTTGATGACAATGAGTTGTAATCTCATAACAAGTTGTTCTGAGCTTCCACATCGCTGAATTGATCAACCGTTTGATGATAATAATTTGTAATCTCATAACAAGCTATTCTGAGCTTCCACATCGCTGAATCGATCAACCGTTAAATAATAATGAGTTGTAATCTGATAACAAGTTGTTTTGAGCTTCCACATCACCGAATCGATCAACCATTCAATGATAATGAGTTGTAATCTCATAACAAGCCATTCTGAGCTTCTACATCACCAAATCGATCAACCATTTGATGACAATGAGTTGTAATCTCATAACAAGCTGTTCTAAGCTTCTACGTCGCCGAATCAATCAACCGTTCGATGATAATGAGTTGTAATCTCATAACAAGCTATTTTGAGCTTCCACATCACCAAATTGATCAACCATTCAATAACAATGAGTTGTAATCTCATAACAAGCTTTTGTGAGCTTCCACATCGGCAAATCGATCAACCGTTTGATGATAATGAGTTGTAATCTCATAACAATCTATTCTGAGCTTCCACATCGCCAAATCGATTAACATTATGATGACAATGAGTTGTAATCTCATAACAAGCTGTCCTGAGGTTCCACATCACCGAATCAATCAACCATTTGATGATAATGAATTGTAATCTCATAACAAGCTGTTCTGAGCTTCCACATCAGTGAAACAATCAACCATTCGATGATAATGAGTTGTAATCTCATAACAAGCTGTTCTGAGCTTCCACATCGCCGAATTGATCAACCGTTCGATGGTAATAAGTTGTAATCTCATAACAAGCTATTCTGAGCTTCCACATCACCGAATCAATCAACCGTTCAATAAAAATGAGTTGTAATCTCATAACAAGCTATTCTGAGCTTCCACATCACCGAATCGATCAACCGTTCGATGACAATGAGTTGTAATTTCATAACAAGCCGTTCCAAGCTTCCACATCGCCGAATCGATCAACCATTTGATGACAATGAGTTGTAATCTCATAACAAGCTATTCTGAGCTTCTACATCGCTGAATCAATCAATCGTTCGATGATAATGAGTTGTAATCTCATAACAAGCTATTCTGAGCTTCCACATCGCCGTATCGATCAACCGTTCAATAACAATGAGTTGTAATCTTATAACAAGCTGTTTTGAGCTTCCACATTGCCGAATCGATCAACCGTTCGATGAGAATGAGTTGTAATCTCATAACAAGCTATTCTGAGCTTCTACATCGCTGAATCAATCAACCGTTCAATGATAATGAGTTATAATCTCATAACAAGCTGTTCTGAGCTTCGACATTGCCGAATCGATAAACCATTCGATGATAATGAGTTGTAATCTCATTAGAAGCCATTCTGAGCTTCCACATCACCGAATCGATCAACCGTTTGATGACAATGAGTTGTAATCTCATAACAAGCTGTTCTGAGCTTCCACATCACTGAATCCATCAACCGTTTGATAAAAATGAGTTGAAATCTCATAACAAGTTGTTTTGAGCTTTCACATCATCAAATCAATCAACCATTCGATGATAATGAGTTGTAATCTCATAAAAAGCTATTCTAAGCTTCCACATCGCCGAATCGATCAACCGTTCAATAACAATGAGTTGTAATCTCATAACAAGTTGTTCTGAGCTTCCACATCGCTGAATCGATCAACCGTTTGATGACAATGAGTTGTAATCTCATAACAAGCTATTCTGAGCTTCCACATCGCCGAATCAAT
>MU227698.1:72619-88092 GCA_018584345.1 Thuja plicata
TTGTAATCTCATAACAAGCTATTCTGAGCTTCCACATCGCCGAATCAATCAACCGTTCAATGACAATGAGTTGTAATCTCATAACAAGCCATTTTGAGCTTCCACATTGCCGAATCGATCAACCGTTTGATGACAATGAGTTGTAATCTCATAACAAGTTGTTCTGAGCTTCCAAATCACCAAATCAATCAACCGTTCGATGATAATGAGTTTTAATCTCATAAAAAGTTGTTCTAAGCTTCCACATCGCCAAATCGATCAACTGTTTGATGACAATGAGTTGTAATATCATAACAAGCTATTCTAAGCTTCCACATACCGTTCGATGATAATGAGTTGTAATCTCATAACAAGCTGTTCTGAGCTTCCACATCGCTGAATCAAAAAATCATTCAATAACAATGAGTTGTAATCTCATAAAAAGTTGTTCTGAGCTTCCACATTGCTGAATCGATCAACCGTTTGATGACAATGAGTTGTAATCTCATAACAAGCCATTCTGAGCTTCCACATCGCTGAATTGATCAACCATTTGATGACAATGAGTTGTAATCTCATAACAAGCTGTTCTGAGCTTCCACATCGCCCAATCAAACAACTGTTCATTGACAATGAGCTGTAATCTTGTAACAAGCTGTTCTGAGCTTCCACATCACCGAATCGATCAACCGTTTAATGATAATGAGTTGTAATCTCATAACAAGCTGTTCTGAGCTTCCACATCACCGAATTAAACAACCATTCGATGATAATAAGTTGTAATCTTATAACAAGTTGTTCTGAGCTTCCACATCACCGAATCGATCAACCGTTCAATAACAATGCTTTGTAATCTCATAACAAGTTGTTCTAAGCTTCCACATCACCAAATCAATCAACCGTTCGATGACAATGAGTTGTAATCTCATAACAAGCCCTTTTGAGCTTCCACATCGCCGAATCAATCAACCGTTCGATGATAATGAGTTGTTATCTCATAACAAGCTGTTCTGAGCTTCCACATCATCGAATCAATCAACCGTTCGATGATAATGAGTTGTAATCTCATAACAAGCTATTCTGAGCTTCCACATTGCCGAATCGATCACCCATTCAATAATAATGAGTTGTAATCTGATAACAAGTTATTCTGAGCTTGCACATCGTCGAATCGATCAACCGTTCGATGACAATGAGTTGTAATCTCATAACAAGCCATTCTGAGCTTCCACATCGCCAAATCGATCAGCCTTTTGATGACAATGAGTTGTAATCTCATAAAAAGCTATTCTAAGCTTCCACATTGCCGAATCAATCAACTGTTCAATGATAATGAGTTGTAATCTCGTAACAAGTTGATCTGAGCTTCCACATTGCCGAATTGATCAACCGTTCGATGATAATGAGTTGTAATCTCATAACAAGCTGTTCTAAGCTTCCACATTGCCGAATTGATAACCCGTTCGATGATAATAAGTTGTAATCTCATAAAAAGCTATTCTGAGCTTCCACATCGCCGAATCGATCAACCGTTCAATAACAATGAGTTGTAATCTCATAACAAGTTGTTCTGAGCTTCCACATCACTGAATCGATCAACTGTTCGATGACAATGAGTTGTAATCTCATAACAAGCTATTTTGAGCTTCCACATCACCGAATCAATCAACCGTTTGATGATAATGAGTTGTAATCTCATAACAAGCTATTTTGAGCTGCCACATCGCCAAATCGATCAACAGTTCAATAACAATGAGTTGTAATATCATAACAAGCTATTCTGAGCTTCCACATCACCGAATCGATCAACCGTTCGATGACAATGAGTTGTAATCTAATAACAAACCATTCTGAGCTTCCACATCGCCGAATCGATCAACCATTTGATGACAATGAGTTTTAATCTCATAACAAGTTGTTCTAAGTTTCCACATCGCCGAATCAATCAACCGTTCGATGATAATGAGTTGTAATCTCATAACAGGCTGTTTTGAGCTTCCACATCACCAAATCGATCAACCATTCAATAACAATGAGTTGTAATCTCATGACAAGCTGTTCTGAGCTTCCACATCATGGAATTGATCAACAGTTTGATGATAATGAGTTGTAATCTCATAACAAGCCATTCTGAGCTTCCGCATCACCAAATTGATCAACCGTTTGATGACAATGAGTTGTAATCTCATAACAAGGTGTTCTAAGCTTCCACATTGCTGAATCAATCAACCGTTCGATGATAATGAGTTGTAATCTCATAACAAGCTATTCTGAGCTTCCACATTGCCAAATTGATACACTATTCGATGATAATGAGTTGTAATCTCATAACAAGCTATTCTGAGCTTCCACATCACCGAATTGATCAATCATTCGATGATAATAAGTTGTAATCTCATAACAAGCTGTTTTAAGCTTCCAGATTGCCGAATCGATCAATCGTTCAATAACAATGAGTTGTAATCTCATAACAAGCTGTTCTGAGCTTCCACATCGCCGAATCGATCAACCGTTCGATGACAATGAGTTGTAATATCATAACAAGCTATTCTGAGCTTCCACATTGCCGAATCGATCAACCGTTTAATGACAATGAGTTGTAATCTCATAACAAGCTGTTCTAAGCTTCCACATCGCCGAATCAATCAACCGTTTGATGATAATGAGTTGTAATCTCATAACAAGCGGTTCTAAGCTTCCACATCGCCGAATCGATCAACCGTTCAATAATAATGAGTTGTAATCTCATAACAAGCTGTTCTGAGCTTCCACATCACCGAATCGATCAACTGTTTGATGATAATGAGTTGTAATCTCATAACAAGCCATTCTGAGCTTCCACATTGCCAAATCAATGAACCGTTTGATGACAATGAGTTGTAATCTCATAACAAGCTGTTCTGAGCTTCCACATCGCCGAATCAATCAACCGTTCGATGATAACGAGTTGTAATCTCATAACAAGCTATTATGAGCTTCCACATTGCTGAATCAATCAATCGTTCAATAACAATGAGTTGTAATCTCATAACAAGCTATTCTAAGCTTCCACATCGTCGAATCGATCAACCGTTCGATGACAATGAGTTGTAATCTCATAACAAGCCGTTCTAAGCTTCCACATCTCTGAATCGATCAACCGTTTGATGATAATGAGTTGTAATCTCATAACAAGCTATTCTGAGCTTTCACATCACCAAATCGATCAACCATTCGATGATAATGAGTTGTAATCTTGTAACAAGCTATTCTGATCTTCCACATCTCCAAATTAATCAACCATTCAATGATAATGAGTTGTAAACTCATAACAAGTTGTTTTGAGCTTCCACATCGCCAAAATTATCAACCGTTCGATGATAATAATTTGTAATCTCATAACAAGCTATTCTAAGCTTCCACATCGCTGAATTGATCAACCGTTCAATAACAATGAGTTGTAATCTCATAACAAGTTGTTCTAAGCTTTCACATCACCGAATCAATCAACCGTTCGATGATAATGAGTTGTAATCTCATAACAAGCCGTTCTGAGCTTCCACGTCGCCGAATTGATCAACCGTTTGATGACAATGAGTTGTAATCTCATAACAAGCTATTCTGAGCTTCCACATCACTGAATCAATCAACCGTTCGATGATAATGAGTTGTAATCTCATAATAAGTTGTTCTGAGCTTCCACATCACCAAATCGATCAACCGTTCAATAACAATGAGTTGTAATCTCATAACAAGTTTTTTTGAGATTCCACATCGCCGAATCGATCAACCGTTCAATGACAATGAGTTGTAATCTCATAACAAGCTATTCTGAGCTTCCACATTGCCAAATTGATCAACCTTATGATAACAATGAGTTATAATCTCATAACAAGCTATTCTGAGGTTCCACATTGCCGAATCAATCAACCGTTTGATGATAATAAATTGTAATCTCATAACAAGCTGTTCTGAGCTTCCACATCGCCGAATCGATCAACCGTTCAATGATAATGAGTTCTAATCTCATAACAAGCTATTCTAAGCTTCCACATAGCCGAATTGATCAACCGTTCGATGATAATAAGTTGTAATCTCATAACATGCTCTTCTGAGCTTCCACTTCACCGAATCGATCAACCGTTCAATAATAATGAGTTGTAATCTCATAACAAGCTATTCTGAGCTTCCACATCACCAAATTGACCAACCGTTCGATGACAATGAGTTGTAATCTCATAACAAGCTATTCTAAGCTTCTACATCGCCGAATCAATCAACCATTTGATGATAATAAGTTATAATCTCATAACAAGCTGTTCTGAGCTTCCACATCACCGAATCGATCAACAGTTCCATAACAATGAGTTGTAATCTCATAACAAGCTATCCTGAGCTTCCACATCGCCGAATCAATCAACCGTTTGATGACAAGGAGTTGTAATCTCATAACAAGCCATTCTAAGCTTTCACATCACCGAAACGATCAACCGTTTGATGACAATCAGTTGTAATCTCATAACAAGCTGTTCTGAGCTTCCACATCACCGAATCAATCAACCGTTTGATGATAATGAGTTGTAATCTCATAACAAGCTATTCTGAGCTTCCACATCGCCGAATTGATCAACTGTTCAATAACAATGAGTTGTAATCTCATAACAAGCTGTTCTGACCTTCCACATTGCCGAATCAATCAACCGTTCGATGACAATGAGTTTTAATCTCATAACAAGCCGTTCTGAGATTCCACATCACCGAATCGATCAACCATTTGATCACAATGAGTTGTAATCTCATAACAAGCTATTCTGAGCTTCCACATCACTGAATTAATCAACCGTTTGATGATAATGAGTTGTAATCTCATAAAAAGTTGTTCTGAGCTTCCACATCGCTGAATCGATCAACCGTTCGATGATAATGAGTTGTAATCTAATAACAAGCTGTTCTGAGTTTCAACATCGCCGAATTGATCAACCGTTCGATGATAATAAGTTGTAATCTCATAACAAGTTGTTCTGAGCTTCCACATCGCTGAATCGATCAACTGTTCAATAACAATGAGTTGTAATCTCATAACAAGCTATTCTAAGCTTCCACATCGCTGAATCGATCAATCATTTGATGACAATGAGTTGTAATCTCATAACAAGCCATTCTAAGCTTCCACATCGCCAAATTGATCAACCGTTTGATGAAAATGAGTTCTAATCTCATAAAAAGTTGTTCTAAACTTCCACATTGCCGAATCAATCAACCGTACGATGATAATGAGATGTAATCTCATAACAAGCTATTCTGAGCTTCTACATCACCTATGGATCAACCGTTCAATAACAATGAGTTGTAATCTCATAACAAGCTGTTCTGAGCTTCCACATCGCCGAATCGATCAACTATTCGATGACAATGAGTTGTAATCTCATAACAAGCTATTCTGAGCTTTCACATTGCCGAATCAATCAACCATTTGATGACAATGAGTTGTAATCTCATAACAAGTTGTTCTGAGCTTCCACATTGCCGAATCAATCAACCGTTCTATGATAATGAGTTGTAATCTCATAACAAGCTGTTCTGAGCTTCCACATCGCTGAATCGATCAACCGTTTAATAACAATGAGTTGTAATCTCATAACAAGTTGTTCTGAGCTTCCACATCGCTGAATCGATCAACCGTTCAATGACAATGAGTTGTAATCTCATAACAAGCCATTCTGAGCTTCCACATTGCCGAATCGATAAATCATTTGATGACAATGAGTTGTAATCTCATAACAAGCTGTTCTGAGCTTCCACATCACCGAATCAATCAATCGTTTGATGATAATGAGTTGTAATCTCGTAACAAGCTGTTCTGAGCTTCCACATCGCCGAATCGATCAATCGTTCGATGATAATGATTTGTAATCTCATAACAAGCTATTCTAAGCTTCCACATCGCTGAATTGATCAATGATTCGATGATAATAAGTTGTAATCTCATAACAATCTATTCTGAGCTTCCACATCGCCGAATTGATCAACCGTTCAATAAGAATGAGTTGTAATCTCATAACAAGTTGTTCTGATCTTTCACATCGCTGAATCGATCAACAGTTTGATGACAATGAGTTGTAATCTCATAACAAGCCGTTCTGAGCTTCCACATCGCCAAATTGATCAACCGTTTGATGACAATGAGTTGTAATCTCATAACAAGCTATTCTGAGCTTCCACATTGCTGAATCAATCAACCGTTCAATGATAATGAGTTGTAATCTCATAACAAGCTATTCTGAGCTTCCACATCGCCGAATTGATCAACCGTTCAATAACAATGAGTTGTAATATCATAACAAGCTGTTCTGAGCTTCCACATCACCAAATCGATCAACTGTTTGATGACAATGAGTTGTAATCTCATAATAAGCCATTCTGAGCTTCCACATCGTGAAATCGATCAACCGTTTGATGACAATGAGTTGTAATCTCATAACAAGCTGTTCTGAGCTTCCACATCACCGAATTGATCAACCATTTAATAACAATGAGTTGTAATCTCATAACAAGCTGTTCTGAGCTTCCACATCACTAAATCGATCAACCGTTCGATGACAATGAGTTGTAATCTCATAACAAGCCGTTCTGAGCTTCCACATCCCCGAATCGATCAACCATTTGATGACAATGAGTTGTAATCTCATAACAAGCTATTCTAAGCTTCCACATCGCCGAATCAATCAACGGTTTGATGATAATGAGTTGTAATCTCATAACAAGCTATTTTGAGCTTCCACATCATAGAATCGATCAACCGTTCAATAACAATGAGTTGTAATCTCATAACAAGCTGTTCTGAGTTTCCACATTGCTGAATCGATCAACCGTTCGATGATAATGAGTTGTAATCTCATAACAAGTCGTTTTGAGCTTCCACATCGCCAAATTGATCAACCGTTTGATGACAATGAGTTGTAATCTCATAACAAGCTATTCTGAGCTTCGACATTGCCAAATCAATCAACCGTTTGATGATAATGAGTTGTAATCTCATAACAAGCTATTCTGAGCTTCCACATTGCCGAATCGATCAACCATTCAATAATAATGAGTTGTAATATCATAACAAGCTATTCTGAGATTCCAGATCGCCGAATGAATCAACCGTTTGATGATAATGAGTTGTAGTCTCATAGCAAGGTGTTCTGAGCTTCCACATCACCAAATCAATCAACCGTTCAATAACAATGAGTTGTAATCTCATAAAAAGCTGTTCTGAGCTTCCACATCGCCGAATCGATCAACCGTTCGATGACAATGATTTGTAATCTCATAACAAGCTATTCTGAGCTTCCACATCCCCAAATCGATCAACCCTTTGATGACAATGAGTTGTAATCTCATAACAAGCTGTTCTGAACTTCCACATCACCGAATCAATCAACCGTTCGATGATAATGAGTTGTAATCTCATAACAAGCTGTTCAGAGCTTCCACATCACTGAATTAATCAATCGTTCGATGATAATGAGTTGTAATCTCATAACAAGCTGTTCTGAGCTTCCACATCACCGAATCAATCAACCGTTCGATGATAATGAGTTTTAATCACATAACAAGTTGTTCTGAGCTTCCACATCACTGAGTCGATCAACCGTTTGATAACAATGAGTTGTAATCTCATAACAAGCTGTTATAAGCTTCCACATCCCTGAATCAATCAACCGTTCGATGATAATAAATTTTAATCTCATAACAAGCTATTCTGAGCTTCCACATCACCGAATCAATCAACCGTTCAATAACAATGAGTTATAATCTCAAAACAACCTATTATGAGCTTCCACATCATGGAATCGATCAACCGTTCGATGACAATGAGTTGTAATCTCATAACAAGCCATTCTGAGCTTCCACATCTCCGAATCGATCAACTGTTTGATGACAATGAGTTGTAATCTCATAACAAGCTGTTCTGAGCTTCCACATCGCTGAATTAATCAACCTTTCGATGATAATGATTTGCAATCTCGTAACAAGCTATTCTGAGCTTCCACATCACCGAATACATCAACCGTTCGATGATAATGAGTTGTAATCTCATAACAAGCTGTTATGAACTTCCACATCACCGAATCCATCAACTGTTTGATGAAAATGAGTTGTAATCTCATAACAAGTTGTTTTGAGCTTCTACATCGCCAAATCAATCAACCGTTCAATGATAATGAGTTGTAATCTCATAACAAGCTGTTCTAAGCTTCCACATCGCCGAATCGATCAACCGTTTGATGACAATGAGTTGTAATCTCATAAAAAGCTGTTCTGAGCTTCCACATCACCGAATCAATCAACCGTTCGATGATAATGAGTTGTGATCTCATAACAACCTATTCTGAGCTTCCACATCGCTAAATTGAAAAATTGTTCAATAAAAATGAGTTGTAATCTCATAACAAGCTGTTCTGAGCTTCCACATCGCCGAATCAATCAACCATTCGATGACAATGAGTTATAATCTCATAACAAGCCGTTCTGAGCTTCCACATCGCTAAATTGATCAACCGTTTGATGACAATGAGTTCTAATCTCATAACAAGCTGTTCTGAGCTTCCACATCGCCGAATCAATCAACTGTTCGATGACAATGAGTTGTAATCTCGTAACAAGCTGTTTTGGGCTTCCACATCACTGAATTGATCAACCGTTCGATGATAATGAGTTTTAATCTCATAACAAGCTGTTTTGAGCTTCCAAATTGCTAAATTGATCAACCGTTCGATGATAATAAGTTGTAATCTCATAACAAGCTGTTCTAAGCTTCCACATTGCCACATCGATCAACCATTCGATGCCAATGAGTTGTAATCTCATAACAAGCCGTTCTGAGCTTCCACATCACTGAATCGATCAACCGTTTGATGACAATGAGTTGTAATCTAATAACAAGCTATTCTGAGCTTCCACATTGCTGAATCAATCAATCATTCGATGATAATGAGTTGTAATCTCATAACAAGCTGTTCTGAGCTTCCACATCGCCGAATCGATCAACCGTTCAATAATAATGAGTTGTAATCTCATAACAAGCTGTTCTGAGCTTCCACATCACCGAATCGATCAACCGTTCGATGACAATGAGTTATAATCTCATAACAAGCCATTCTAAGCTTCCACATCACTGAATCAATGAACTGTTTAATGACAATGAGTTGTAATCTCATAACAAGCTGTTCTGAGCTTCCACATCGCCGATTCAATCAACCATTTGATGATAATGAGTTGTAATCTCATCACAAGTTGTTCTAAGCTTCCACATCGCCGAATCGATCAACCATTCAATAACAATGAGTTGTAATCTCATAACAAGATATTCTAGGCTTCCACATCACGAATCGATCAACCATTCGATGACAATGAGTTATAATCTCATAACAAGCTGTTGTGAGCTTCCACATCGCCGAATCGATCAACCATTTGATGACAATAAGTTGTAATCTCATAAAAAGCTATTCTGAGCTTCCACATCACCGACTCAATCAACCGTTCGATGATATTGAGTTGTAATCTCATAACAAGCTGTTCTAAGCTTCCACATCACCGAATTGATCAACCATTCGATGATAATGAGTTGTAATCTCATAACAAGCCCTTTTGAGCTTCCACATCGCCGAATCAATCAACCATTCGATGATAATGAGTTGTTATCTCATAACAAGTTGTTCTGAGCTTCCACATCGTCGAATCAATCAACCATTCGATGATAATGAGTTGTAATCTCATAACAAGCTATTTTGAGCTTCCACATTGCCGAATCGATCAACCGTTCAATAATAATGAGTTGTAATCTGATAACAAGTTATTCTGAGCTTCCACATCGTCGAATCGATCAACCGTTTGATGAGAATGAATTGTAATCTCATAAAAAGCTATTCTAAGCTTCCACATCGCCAAATCGATCAACCTTTTGATGACAATGAGTTGTAATCTCATAACAAGCTGTTCTAAGCTTCCACATTGCCGAATCAATCAATTGTTCGATGATAATGAGTTGTAATCTCGTAACAAGCTGATCTGAGCTTCCACATTGCTGAATTGATCAACCGTTCGATGATAATAAGTTGTAATCTCATAAAAAGTTGTTCTGAGCTTCCACATCGCTGAATCGATCAACCGTTCAATAACAATGAGTTATAATCTCATAACAAGTTGTTCTGAGCTTCCACATCGCCGAATCGATCAACCGTTTGATGAGAATGAATTGTAATCTCATAACAAGCCATTCTAAGCTTCCACATCCCTGAATCAATCAACCATTTGATGACAATGAGTTGTAATCTCATAACAAGTTGTTCTGAGGTTCCACATCACCGAATCAATCAACCATTCGACGATAATGAGTTGTAATCTCATAACAAGCTATTTTGAGCTTCCACATTGCCAAATCGATCAACCGTTCAATAACAATGTGATGTAATCTCATAACAAGCTATTCTGAGCTTCCACATCACTGAATCGATCAACCGTTCGATGATAATGAGTTGTAATCTAATAACAAGCCGTTCTAAGCTTCCACATCGCCGAATCGATCAACCATTTGATGACAATGAGTTTTAATCTCATAACAAGCTGTTCTAAGCTTCCACATCACCGAATCAATCAACCGTTCGATGATAATGAGTTGTAATCTCATAACAAGCTATTTTGAGCTTCCACATCACCGAATCAATCAACCATTCAATAACAATGAGTTGTAATCTCATGACAAGCTGTTCTGAGCTTCCACATCACCGAATTGATCAACAGTTCGATGATAATGAGTTGTAATCTCATAACAAGCCATTCTGAGCTTCCACATCGCCAAATCGATCAACCGTTTGATGACAATGAGTTGTAATCTCATAACAAGGTGTTCTAATCTTCCACATCGCTGAATCAATCAACCGTTCGATGATAATGAGTTGTAATCTCGTAACAAGCTATTCTGAGCTTCCACATTGCCAAATTGATACACTGCTCGATGATAATGAGTTGTAATCTCATAAGAAGCTGTTCTAAGCTTCCACTTCGCCGAATTGATCAACCATTCGATGATAATAAGCTGTAATCTCATAATAAGTTGTTCTCAGCTTCCAGATTGCCGAATCGATCAATCGTTTAATAACAATGAGTTGTAATCTCATAACAAGTTGTTCTGAGCTTTTACATTTCCGAATCGATCAACCGTTCGATGACAATGAGTTGTAATATCATAACAAGCTATTCTGAGCTTCCACATCACCGAATCAATCAACTATTTGATGACAATGAGTTGTAATCTCATAACAAGCTGTTCTGAGCTTCCACATCCCCGAATCAATCAACCGTTTGATGATAACGAGTTGTAATCTCATAACAAGTGGTTCTAAGCTTCCACATCACCGAATCGATCAACCATTCAATAACAATGAGTTTTAGTCTCATAACAAGCTATTCTGAGCTTCCACATCGCCGAATTGATCAACTGTTTGATGACAATGAGCCGTTCTGAGCTTCCACATCGCCAAATCAATGAACCGTTTGATGACAATGAGTTGTAATCTCATTACAAGCTGTTCTGAGCTTCCACATCGCCGAATCAATCAACCGTTCGATGATAATGAGTTGTAATCTCATAAAAAGCTGTTCTGAGCTTCCACATTGCTGAATCAATCAATCGTTCAATAACAATGAGTTGTAATCTCATAACAAGCTGTTCTAAGCTTCCACATCACCGAATCGATCAACCATTCGATGACAATGAGTTGTAATCTCATAACAAGCTGTTCTGAGCTTCCACATTACCGAATCGATCAACCGTCTGATGACAATGAGTTGTAATCTCATAACAAGCTATTCTGAGCTTCCATATCACCAAATCGATCAACCATTCGATGATAATGAGTTGTAATCTTGTAACAAGCTATTCTGATCTTCCACATCTCCGAATCAATCAACCATTTGATGATAATGAGTTGTAATCTCATAACAAGCTGTTCTGAGCTTCCACATCGCCGAAATTATCAACTGTTTGATGATAATAATTTGTAATCTCATAACAAGCTATTTTGAGCTTCCACATCACCGAATTGATCAACCGTTCAATAATAATGAGTTTTAATCTCATAACAAGTTGTTCTGAGCTTTCACATCACTGAATCGATCAACCGTTCAATGATAATGAGTTGTAATCTCATAACAAGCCATTCTGAGCTTCCACATCGCCGAATCGATCAACCGTTTGATGACAATGAGTTGTAATCTCATAACAAGCTGTTCTAAGCTTCCACATCACCGAATCAATCAACCGTTAGATGATAATGAGTTGTAATCTCATAACAAGCTGTTCTGAGCTTCCACATTGCCAAATCGATCAACCGTTCAATAACAATGAGTTGTAATCTCATAACAAGCTTTTTTGAGATTCCACATCACCGAATCGATCAACCGTTCGATGACAATGAGTTGTAATCTCATAACAAGCCATTCTGAGCTTCCACATTGCCGAATCAATCAACCGTTTGATGATAATAAATTGTAATCTCATAACAAGCTGTTCTAAGCTTCCACATCACCGAATCGATCAACCGTTCGATGATAATGAGTTCTAATCTCATAACAAGCTGTGCTAAGCTTCCACCTCGCTGAATTGATCAACCATTCGATGATAATAAGTTGTAATCTCATAACAAGCTGTTCTGAGCTTCCACTTTGCCAAATCGATCAACCGTTCAATAACAATGAGTTGTAATCTCATAACAAGCTATTCTGAGCTTCCACATCACCAAATTGACCAACCGTTTGATGACAATGAGTTGTAATCTCATAACAAGCTATTCTAAGCTTCTACATCGCCGAATCAATCAACCGTTCGATGATAATGAGTTATAATCTTATAACAAGTTGTTCTGAGCTTCCACATCACCGAATCGATCAACAGTTCCATAACAATGAGTTGTAATCTCATAACAAGCTATTCTGAGCTTCCACATCGCCCAATCGATCAACCATTCGATGACAATGAGTTGTAATCTCATAACAAGCCATTCTGAGCTTTCACATCACCGAATCGATCAACCGTTTGATGACAATGAGTTGTAATCTCATAACAAGCTGTTCTGAGCTTCCACATTACCGAATCAATCAACCGTTCGATGATAATGAGTTGTAATCTGATAACAAGCTGTTCTGAGCTTCCACATCGCCGAATCGATCAACTGTTCAATAACAATGAGTTGTAATCTCATAACAAGCTGTTCTGACCTTCCACATTGCCGAATCAATCAACCGTTCAATGACAATGAGTTATAATCTCATAACAAGCCGTTCTGAGATTCCACATCGCTGACTCGATTAACCGTTCAATGATAATGAGTTGTAATCTAATAACAAGCTATTCTGAGCTTCCACATCACCGAATTGATCACTCGTTTGATGATAATAAGTTTTAATCTCATAACAAGCTATTCTGAGCTTCCACATCGCTAAATCTATCAACCATTCAATAACAATGAGTTGTAATCTCATAACAAGCTGTTCTAAGCTTCCACATCGCCGAATCGATCAATCGTTCGATGACAATGAATTGTAATCTCATAACAAGCCGTTCTGAGCTTCAACATCGCTGAATTGATCAACCATTTGATGACAATGAGTTGTAATCTCATAAAAAGTTGTTCTAAACTTCCACATTGCCGAATCAATCAACTGTTCGATGATAATGAGATGTAATCTCATAACAAGCTATTCTGAGCTTCTACATCACTGATGGATCAACCGTTTAATAACAATGAGTTGTAATCTCATAACAAGCTATTCTGAGCTTCCACATCGCCAAATCGATCAACTGTTCGATGAGAATGAGTTGTAATCTCATAACAAGCTGTTCTAAGCTTCCACATTGCCGAATCGATCAACCATTTGATGACAATGAGTTGTAATCTCATAACAAGTTGTTCTGAGCTTCCACATTGCTGAATCAATCAACCGTTCGATTATAATGAGTTGTAATCTCATAACAAGCTATTCTGAGCTTCCACATCGCCGAATCGATCAACCGTTAAATAACAATGAGTTGTAATCTCATAACAAGTTGTTCTGAGCTTCCACATCGCCGAATCGATCAACCGTTCAATGACAATGAGTTGTAATCTCATAACAAGCCATTCTGAGCTTCCACATTGCTAAATGGATAAATCATTTGATGACAATGAGTTGTAATCTCATAATAAGCTATTCTGAGCTTCCACATCATTGAATCAATCAACCGTTTGATGATAATGAGTTGTAATCTCGTAACAAGCTGTTCTGAGCTTCCACATCGCCGAATCGATCCATCGTTTTATCATAATGAGTTGTAATCTCATAACAAGCTATTCTAAGCTTCCACATCGCTGAATTGATCAATCATTCGATGATAATAAGTTGTAATCTCATAACAAGCTATTCTGAGCTTCCACATCGCCGAATCGATCAACCGTTCAATAACAAGGAGTTGTAATCTCATAACAAGCTATTCTGAGCTTCCACATTGCCGAATCAATGAACCGTTCGATGACAATGAGTTGTAATCTCATAACAAGCCATTTTGAGCTTCCACATCATCGACTCAATCAACCGTTTGGTGATAATGAGTTGTAATCTCATAACAAGCTATTCTGAGCTTCCACATCACTGAATCAATCAACCGTTCGATGATAATGAGTTGTAATCTCATAACAAGCTGTTCTGAGCTTCCACATCATTGAATTGATCAAACGTTCAATAATAATGAGTTGTAATCTCATAACAAACTATTCTGATCTTTCACATCGCTGAATCGATCAATAGTTTGATGACAATGAGTTGTAATCTCATAACAAGTCGTTATGAGCTTCCACATCGCCAAATCGATCAACCGTTTGATGACAATGAGTTGTAGTCTCATAACAAGCTATTCTGAGCTTCCACATTGCTGAATCAATCAACCGTTCAATGATAATGAGTTGTAATCTCATAACAAGCTGTTCTGAGCTTCCACATCACCGAATTGATCAACCGTTCAATAACAATGAGTTGTAATCTCATAACAAGCTGTTCTGAGCTTCCACATCACCAAATCGATCAACTGTTTGATGACAATGAGTTATAATCTCATAATAAGCCATTCTGAGCTTCCACATCGCCAAATCGATCAACCGTTTGATGACAATGAGTTTTAATCTCATAACAAGCTGTTCTGAGCTTCCACATCACCGAATCGATCAACTGTTAAATAACAATGAGTTGTAATCTCATAACAAGCTGTTCTGAGCTTTCACATCACTGAATCGATCAACCATTCAATGATAATGAGTTGTAATCTCATAACAAGCCATTCTGAGGTTCTACATACCCGAATCGATCAACCGTTTGATGACAATGAGTTGTAATCTCATAACAAGCTGTTCTGAGCTTCCACATCGCCGAATCAATCAACCGTTTGATGATAATGAGTTGTAATCTCATAACAAGCTATTTTGAGCTTCCACATC
>MU227698.1:191845-208833 GCA_018584345.1 Thuja plicata
GAGTTGTAATCTCATAACAAGCTGTTCTGAGCTTCCACATCGCCGAATCAATCAACCGTTTGATGACAATGAGTTGTAATCTCATAAAAAGCTGTTCTGAGCTTCCACATCGCTGAATCAATCAACCATTTGATGATAATGATTTGTATTCTCATAACAAGCTGTTCTGAGCTTCCACATCGCCGAATCGATCAACCGTTCAATAACAATGAGTTGTAATCTCATAACAAGCTATTCTGAGCTTCCACATCACCGAATCGATCAACCGATGGATGACAATGAGTTGTAATCTCATAACAAGCCATTCTGAGCTTCCACATCACTGAATCAATCAATCGTTTGATGACAATGAGTTGTAATCTAATAACAAGCTGTTCTGAGCTTCCACATCGCTGAATCAATCAACCGTTCGATGATAATGAGTTGTAATCTCTTAACAAGCTATTCTGAGCTTCCACATCGCTGAATGGATCATTCATTTGATGACAATGAGTTGTAATCTCATAATAAGCTATTCTGACCTTCTAGATCGCCGAATCAATCAACCGTTTGATGATTATGAGTTGTAATCTTGTAACAAGCTATTCTGAGCTTCCACATCACCGAATCGATCAACCATTCGATGATAATGAGTTGTAATCTCATAACAAGCTATTCTGAGCTTCCACATCGCCGAATTGATCAACCGTTTGATGATAATAAGTTGTAATCTCATAACAAGCTGTTCTAAGCTTCCACATTACCGAATCGATCAACCATTCAATCATAATGAGTTGTAAACTCATAACAAGCTATTCTGAGCTTCCACATCACCCAATCGATCAACTGTTCAATGACAATGAGTTGTAATCTCATAACAAGCCTTTCTGAGCTTCCACATCACCGACTCGATCAACCATTTGATGACAATGAGTTTTAATCTCATAATAAGCTATTCTGAGCTTCCACATCGCCAAATCATTCAACCATTAGATGATAATGAGTTGTTATCTCATAACAAGCTATTCTGAGCTTCCACATCACTGAATCGATCAACTGTTCAATAACAATGAGTTGTAATCTCATAACAAGCTGTTCTCAGCTTCCACATCGCCAAATCGATCAACCGTTTGATGACAATGAGTTGTAATCTCATAACAAGCCATTCTGAGCTTCCACATTGCCGAATGGATCAACCGTTTGATGACAATGAGTTGTAATATCATAACAAGTTTTTCTGAGCTTCCACATCACCGAATCAATCAACCGTTCGATGATAATGAGTTGTAATCTCATAACAAGCTATTCTCAGCTTTGACATCTCCTAATCGATCAACCGTTCAATAACAATGAGTTGTAATCTCATAACAAGCAGTTCAGAGCTTCCACATCACCGAATCGATCAACCGTTTGATGACAATGAGTTGTAATCTCATAACAAGCTGTTCTGAACTTCCACATCACCGAATCGATCAACCGTTTGATGACAATGAGTTGTAATCTCATAACAAGCTATTCTGAGCTTCCACATCACTGAATCAATCAACCATTTGATGATAATGAGTTGTAATCTCATAACAAGCTGTTCTAAGCTTCCACATCACAGAATCTATCAACCGTTCAATAACAATGAGTTGTAATCTCATAACAAGCTATTCTAAGCTTCCACATCACCGAATCGAGCAACCCTTTGATGACAATGAGTTGTAATCTCATAACAAGCTGTTCTAAGCTTCCACATTGCCAAATCGATCAACCGTTTGATGACAATGAGTTGTAATCTCATAACAAGCTCTTCTAAGCTTCCACATCATCAAATCAATCAACCATTTGATGACAATGAGTTGTAATCTCGTAACAAGCTATTCTAAGCTTCCACATCGTCGAATCGATCAACCGTTCAATCATAATGAGTTGTAATCTCATAACAAGCTGTTCTGAGCTTCCACATCGCCGAATTGATCAACGGTTCAATGATAATAAGTTGTAATCTCATAATAAGCTATTCTGAGCTTCCACATCACCGAATCGATCAACTGTTCAATAACAATGAGTTGTAATCTCATAACAAGCTATTCTGAGCTTCCACATTGCCGAATCGATCAACCGTTCAATGACAATGAGTAGTAATATCATAACAAGCCATTCTGAGCTTCCACATCGCTAAATCAATCAACCGTTTGATGACAATGAGTTGTAATCTCATAACAAGATGTTCTAAGCTTCCACATCACAAAATCAATCAACCGTTCAATGATAATCAGTTGTAATCTAATAACAAGTTGTTCTGAGCTTCCACATCACCGAATCGATCGACCGTTCAATAACAATGAGTTGTAATCTCATAACATGCTGTTCTGAGCTTCCACATCACTGAATCAATCAACCGTTTGATGACAATGAGTTGTAATCTCATAACAAGCCGTTCTGAGCTTCCACATCGCCGAATCGATCAACCGTTTGATGATAATGAGTTGTAATCTTATAACAAGCTATTCTGAGCTTCCACATCACCGAATCAATCAACCGTTCGATGATAATGAGTTGTAATCTCATAAAAAGATGTTATGAGCTTCCACATCACCGAACCGATCAACCGTTCGATGATAATAAGTTATAATCTCATAACAAGCTATTATGAGCTTGCACATCGCTGAATCGATCAACTGTTCAATAATAATGAATTGTAATCTCATAACAAGCTATTTTGAGCTTCCACATCGCCAAATCGATCAACCGTTCGATGACAATGAGTTGTAATCTCATAACAAGCCATTCTGAGCTTCCACATCACTGAATCGATCAACCATTTGATGACAATGAGTTGTAATCACATAACAAGCTATTCTGAGCTTCCACATCGCCGAATTGATCAATTGTTTGATGACAATGAGTTGTAATCTCATAACAAGCCGTTTTGAGCTTCCACATCACCAAATTGATCAACCGTTTGATGACAATGAGTTGTAATCTCATAACAAGCTGTTCTAAGCTTCCACATCGCCAAATCAATCAACCGTTATATGATAATGAGTTGTAATCTCATAACAAGCTATTCTAAGCTTCCACATCACTGAATGGATCAAACCGTTCAATAACAGTAAGTTGTAATCTTAAAACAAGCTGTTCTAAGCTTCCACATCGCCAAATCAATCAACCGTTTGATGACAATGAGTTGTAATCTCATAACAAGCCATTCTGGGCTTTCACATGATCGAATCGATCAACCGTTTGGTGACAATGAGTTGTAATCTCATAACAAGCCATTCTGAGCTTCCACATTGCAGAATCAATAAACCATTTAATGATAATGAGTTGTAATCTCATAACAAGCTGTTCTAAGCATCCACATCGCCAAATCTATCAACTGTTCAATAACAATGAGTTGTAATGTCATAACAAGCTATTCTGAGCTTCCACATCGCCGAATCGATCAACCGTTCGATGACAATGAGTTGTAATCTCATAACAAGCCATTCTGAGCTTTCACATCGCCGAATTGATCAACCATTTGATGACAATGACTTGTAATCTCATAACAAGTTGTTCTAAGCTTCCACATCACTGAATCAATCAATCATTTGATGATAATGAGTTGTAATCTCATAACAAGTTCTTCTGAGCTTCCACATCGATGAATCAATCAACCGTTCGATGATAATGAGTTGTAATCTCATAACAAGCTATTCTGAGCTTCCACATCACCGACTCAATCAACCGTTTGATGATAATGAGTTGTCATCTCATAATAAGCTGTTTTGAGCTTCCACATCGTTGAATCGATCAACCGTTCAATAACAATGAGTTGTAATCTCATAACAAGTTGTTCTAAGCTTCCACATCGGTGAATTAATCAACCGTTTGATGATAATGAGTTGTAATCTCATAACAAGCCGTTCTGAGCTTCCACATTGCCGAATGGATCAACCGTTTGATGATAATGAGTTGTAATCTCATAACAAGCTATTCTATGCTTCCACATCACCGAATCAATCAACCGTTCGATGATAATGAGCTATCATCTCATAACAAGCTATTCTGAGCTTCCACATCGCCGAATCGGTCAACCGTTGAATAAAAATGAGTTGTAATCTCATAACAAGATATTCTGAGCTTCCACATCACTGAATCGATCAACTATTCAATGACAATGAGTTGTAATCTCATAACAAGCCGTTCTGAGCTTCCACATCGCCGAATCGATCAACCATTTGATGACAATGAGTTGTAATCTCATAACAAGCTGATTTGAGCTTCCACATCGCTGAATCAATCAACCGTTCGATGACAATGAGTTGTAATCTTGTAACAAGCTGTTCTGAGCTTCCACATCACCGAATCGATCAACCGTTTGATGATAATGAGTTATAATCTCATAATAAGCTATTTTGAGCTTCCACATCATCGAATTGATCAACTGTTTGATGATAATAAGTTGTAATATCATAACAATCTATTCTGAGCTTCCACATTGCCGAATCGATCAACCATTCAATATAAATGAGTTATAATCTCAGAATAAGCTGTTCTGAGCTTCCACATCGCCAAATCGATCAACCGTTCGATGACAATGAGTTGTAATCTCATAACAAGCCATTCTGAGCTTCCACATCACTGACTCAATCAACCGTTTGATGATAATGAGTTGTCATCTCATAACAAGCTGTTGTGAGCTTCCACATCGCTGAATCGATCAACCATTTAATAACAATGAGTTGTAATCTCATAAAAAGCTGTTCTGAGCTTCCACATTGCCGAATCGATCAACCGTTTGATGACAATGAGTTGTAATCTCATAACAAGCTGTTCTGAGCTTCCACATTGCCGAATCGATCAACCATTTGATGATAATGAGTTGTAATCTTATAAAAAGTTGTTTTGAGCTTCCACATCGCTGAATCAATCAACCGTTCGATGATAATGAGTTGTAATCTCATGACAAGTTGTTCTGAGCTTTCACATCACCGAATCAATGAATCATTTGATGATAATGAGTTGTAATCTCATAACAAACTATTCTGAGCTTCCACATCACCGAATCAATCAACCGTTTGATGATAATGAGTTGTAATCTCATAACAAGTTGTTCTGAGCTTCCACATCACCAAATCGATCAACTGTTAAATAATAATGAGTTGTAATCTCATAAAAAGTTGTTCTGAGCTTCCACATCACTAAATCGATCAACCGTTTGATGACAATGAGTTGTAATCTCATAACAAGCTATTTTGAGCTTCCACATTGCCGAATCGATCAACCGTTTGATGACAATGAGTTGTAATCTCATAACAAGCTATTCTGAGCTTCCACATAACCGAATCAATCAACCGTTTGATAATAATTAGTTGTAATCTCATAACAAGCTGTTCCGAACTTCCACATTGCTGAATGGATCAACCGTTCAATAACAATGAGTTGTAATCTCATAACAAGCTGTTCTGAGCTTCCACATTGCTGAATCGATCAACCATTTAATCACAATGAGTTGTAATCTCATAACAAGCTGTTCTGAGCTTCCACATCGCCGAATGGATCAACCATTTGATGACAATGAGTTGTAATCTCATAACAAGCTGTTGTGAGCTTCCACATCACCAAATCAATCAACTGTTCGATGATAATGAGCTGTCATCTCATAACAAGCTATTCTGAGCTTCCACATCGCTGAATCAATCAACCGTTCGATGACAATGAGTTGTAATCTCGTAACAAGCTATTCTGAGCTTCCACATCGCCGAATCGATCAACCGTTCGATGATAATGAGTTGTAATCTCATAACAAGCTATTTTGAGCTTCCACATCATCGAATTGATCAACCATTCGATGATAATAAGTTGTAATCTCATAACAAGCTATTCTGAGCTTCCACATTGCCGAATCGATCAACCATTCAATAACAATGAGTTATAATCTCATAATAAGCTGTTCTGAGCTTCCACATCGCCAAATCGATCAACCGTTCGATGACAATGAGTTGTAATCTAATAACAAGTTGTTCTAAACTTTCACATCACCGAATCAATCAACCGTTCTATGATAATGAGTTGTAATCTCATAACAAGCTATTCTGAGCTCCACATCACCAAATCAATCAACCGTTTGATGATAATGAGTTGTAATCTAATAACAAGCTGTTCTGAGCTTCCACATCGCTGAATTGATCAACCGTTCAATAACAATGAGTTGTAATCTCATAACAAGTTGTTCTGAGCTTCCACATCGCTGAATCAATCAACCGTTCAATGATAATGAGTTTTAATCTTGTAACAAGTTGTTCTGATCTTCCACATCGCTGAATCGATCAACCGTTCGATGATAATGAGTTGTAATCTCATAACAAGTTGTTCTGAGCTTCCACATCGCCGAATTGATTAACCGTTTGATGATAATAAGTTGTAATCTCATAACAAGCTATTTTGAGCTTCCACATCGCCAAATTGATCAACTGTTCAATAACAATGAGTTGTAATCTCATAACAAGCTATTCTGAACTTGCACATCACTGAATTGATCAACCATTCGATGGCAATGAGTTGTAATCTCATAACAAGTCATTCTGAGCTTCCACATCGACGAATTGATCAACTGTTTGATGACAATGAGTTGTAATCTCATAACAAGCTATTCTGAGCTTCCACATCACCGAATCAATCAACCGTTCGATGATATTGAGTTGTAATCTCATAACAAGTTGTTCTGAGCTTCCACATCGCCAAATCAATCAACCGTTCGATGATAATGAGTTGTAATCTAATAACAAGCTGTTCTGAGCTTCCACATCGCTGAATTGATCAACCGTTCAATAACAATGAGTTGTAATCTCATAACAAGTTGTTCTGAGCATCCACATCGCTGAATCAATCAACCCTTCGATGATAATGAGTTGTAATCTTGTAACAAGTTGTTCTGAGCTTCCACATCGCCGAATCAATCAACCGTTCAATGATAATGAGTTGTAATCTCATAAGAAGCTGTTCTGAGCTTCCACATCGCCGAATTGATTAACCGTTTGATGATAATAAGTTGTAATCTCATAACAAGCTATTCTGACCTTCCACATCGCCAAATCGATCAACCGTTCAATAACAATGAGTTGTAATCTCATAACAAGCTATTCTGGACTTGCACATCACTGAATTGATCAACTGTTCGATGACAATGAGTTGTAATCTCATAACAAGTCTTTCTGAGCTTCCACATAGACGAATTGATCAACTGTTTGATGACAATGAGTTGTAATCTCACAACAAGTTGTTCTGAGCTTCCACATCACCGAATTAATCAACCGTTCGATGATAATGAGTTGTAATCTCATAACAAGCTGTTCTAAACTTCCACATTGCTGAATCGATCAACCGTTCAATAACAATGAGTTGTAATCTCATAACAAGCCGTTCTGAGCTTCCACATCGCCGAATCGATCAACCATTTGATGACAATGAGTTGTAATCTCATAACAAGCTGATTTGAGCTTCCACATCGCCGAATCAATCAACCGTTTGATGACAATGGGTTGTAATCTCATAACAAGCTGTTCTGAGCTTCCACATCACTGAATCGATCAACCGTTCGATGATAATGAGTTGTAATCTCATAAAAAGCTATTTTGAGCTTCCACATCGCCAAATTGATCAACCGTTCGATGATAATAAGTTGTAATCTCATAACAAGCTATTCTGAGCTTCCACATCATTGAATCGATCAACCATTCAATAACAATGAGTTGTAATCTCATAATAAGCTATTATGAGCTTCCACATCACCAAATCGATCAACCGTTCGATGACAATGAGTTGTAATCTCATAACAAGCCATTCTGAGCTTCCACATCACCGAATCGATCAACCGTTTGATGACAATGAGTTGTAATCTCATAACAAGCTGTTCTGAACTTTCACATCACTGAATCAATCAACCGTTTGATGATAATGAGTTGTAATCTCATAACAAGTTGTTCTGAGCTTCCACATTGCCAAATCAATCAACCATTCGATGATAATGAGTTGTAATCTAATAACAAGCTGTTCTGAGCTTCCACATCACTGAATTGATCAACCGTTGAATAACAATGAGTTGTAATCTCATAACAAGCTGTTTCGAGCTTCTACATCACTGAATCAATCAACCGTTCGATGATAATGAGTTGTAATCTTGTAACAAGTTGTTCTGAGCTTCCACATCGCCGAATCAATCAACCGTTCAATGATAATGAGTTGTAATCTCATAACAAGCTGTTGTGAGCTTCCACATCACCAAATTGATTAACCGTTTGATGATAATAAGTTGTAATCTCATAACAAGCTGTTCTGAGCTTCCACATCGCCAAATTGATCAACCGTTCAATAACAATGAGTTGTAATCTCATAACAAGCTATTCTGAACTTGCACATCACTGAATCGATCAACCGTTCGATGACAATGAGTTGTAATCTCATAACAAGTCATTCTGAGCTTCCACATCGACGAATCGATCAACCGTTTGATGACAATGAGTTGTAATCTCATAACAAGCTGTTCTGAGCTTCCACATCACCGAATTAATCAACGGTTCGATGATAATGCGTTGTCATCTCAGAACAAGCTATTTTGAGCTTCCACATCACCGAATCGATCAACCATTCAATAACAATGAGTTGTAATCTCATAACAAGCTATTCTGAGCTTCCACATTGCCAAATTGATCAACCGTTTGATGACAATGAGTTGTAATCTCATAACAAGCCATTCTGAGCTTCCACATCGCTGAATCAATCAACAGTTTGATGACAATGAGTTGTAATCTTATAACAAGTTGTTCTAAGCTTTCACATCACCGAATCAATCAACCGTTTGGCGATAATGATTTGTAATCTCATAACAAGCTGTTATGAGCTTCCAAATTGCTAAATCAATCAACCGTTCAATAACAATGAGTTGTAATCTCATAACAAGCTGTTCTAAGCTTCCACATCACCAAATCAATCAACTGTTTGATGACAATGAGTTGTAATCTCATAACAAGCCATTCTGAGCTTCCACATCGCCAAATCAATCAACCATTTGATGACAATGAGTTGTAATCTCATAACAAGCTATTCTGAGCTTCCACATCGCCGAATCAATCAACCGTTTGATGATAATGAGTTGTAATCTCATAACAAGCTATTCTGAGCTTCCACATTGCCGAATCAATCAATCGTTCAATGATAATGAGTTGTAATCTCATAACAAGCTGTTCTGAGCTTCCACGTCGCCGAATCAATCAACCATTCGATGGTAATGAGTTGTAATCTCATAACAAGCTATTTTGAGCTTCCACATCGCTAAATCGATCAACCATTCAATAACAATGAGTTGTAATCTCATAACAAGTTGTTCTGAGCTTCCACATCGCCGAATCAATCAACCGTTCGATGATAATGAGTGGTAATCTCATAACAAGTTATTCTGAGCTTCCACATCGCTGAATCGATCAACCGTTTAATAACAATGAGTTGTAATCTCATAACAAGTTGTTCTGAGCTTCCACATCGCAGAATCGATCAACCGTTTGATGACAATGAGTTGTAATCTCATAACAAGCCGTTCTGAGCTTTCACATTGCCAAATTGATCAACCGTTTGATGAAAATGAGTTGTAATCTCATAACAAGTTGTTCTGAGGTTCCACATCACTGAATCAATCAACCGTTTGATGATAATAAGTTGTAATCTCATAACAAGCTGCTCTTAGCTTCCAGATCACCGAATCGATCAACCGTTCAATAACAATGAGTTGTAATCTCATAACAAGCTATTTTGAGCTTGCACATTGCCGAATCGATCAACCATTCGATGACAATGAGTTGTAATCTTGTAACAAGCCATTCTGAGCTACCACATCGATGAATCGATCAACCGTATAATGACAATGAGTTGTAATCTCATAACAAGCCGTTCTGAGCTTCCACATCACCGAATCGATCAACCGTTTGATGATAATGAGTTGTAATCTCATAACAAGCTATTCTAAGCTTCCACATTGCCGAATCAATCAACCGTTCGATTACAATGAGTTATAATATCGTAACAAGCTATTCTAAGCTTCCACATCGCTGAATCGATCAACCGTTCGATGATAATGAGTTGTAATCTCATAACAAGCTGTTCTGAGCTTCCACATCACTGAATTGATCAACCGTTCGATGATAATAAGTTGTAATCTCATAACAAGCTGTTCTGAGCTTCCACATCGCCGAATCGATCAAGCGTTCAATAACAATGAGTTGTATTCTCATAACAAGCTCTTCTGAGCTTTCACATCATCGAATCGATCAAGCATTTGATGAAAATGAGTTGTAATCTCATAACAAGTTGTTCTGAGATTCCACATCACTGAATCGATCAACCGTTCGATTACAATGAGTTGTAATCACATAACAAGCTGTTCTGAGCTTCCACATCGCCGAATCAATCAACCATTCAATGATAATGAGTTGTAATCTCATAACAAGTTGTTCTGAGCTTCCACATTGCCGAATCGATCAACCGTTCAATAACAATGAGTTGTAATCTCATAACAAGCTATTCTAAGCTTCCACATTGCTGAATCGATCAACCGTTTGATGACAATGAGTTGTAATCTCATTACAAGCTGTTCTGAGCTTCCACATCGCCGAATCAATCAACCGTTTGATGATAATGAGTTGTAATCTCATAACAAGCTGTTCTGAGCTTCCACATCGCTGAATCAATCAACCATTTGATGATAATGAGTTGTAATCTCATAACAAGCTATTCTGAGCTTCCACATCGCCAAATCAATCAACCGTTCAATAAAAATTAGTTGTAATCTCATAACAAGCTATTCTCAGCTTCCACATCGCCGAATCGATCAACCGTTCGATGACAATGAGTTGTAATCTCATAACAAGCCATTCTGAGCTTCCACATCACCGAATGGATCAACCGTTTGATGACAATGAATTGTAATCTCATAACAAGTTTTTCTGAGCTTCCACATCGCCAAATCAATCAACCGTTCGATGATAATGAGTTGTAATCTCATAACAAGCTATTCTCAACTTCCACATCGCCGAATCGATCAACCGTTCAATAACAATGAGTTATAATCTAATAACAAGCTATTCTGAGCTTCCACATCGCTGAATCGATCAACCGTTTGATGACAATGAGTTGTAATCTCATAACAAGCCATTCTGAGCTTCCACATCACCGAATCGATCAACCGTTTGATGACAATGAGTTGTAATCTCATAACAAGCTGTTCTGAACTTGCACATCACTGAATCGATCAACCGTTCGATGACAATGAGTTGTAATCTCATAACATGTCATTCTTAGCTTCCACATCTATGAATCAATCAACCGTTTGATGACAATGAGTTGTAATCTCATAACAAGCTGTTCTGAGCTTCCACATCACCGAATCAATCAACCGTTCGATGATAATGAGTTGTAATCTCATAACAAGCTGTTCTGAATTTCCACATTGCTGAATTGATCAACTATTCAATAAAAATGAGTTGTAATCTCATAACAAGCTGTTCTGAGCTTCCACATCACCGAATCGATCAACCGTTCAATGAGAATGAGTTGTAATCTCATAACAAGCCGTTCTGAGCTTCCACATCGCCGAATCGATCAACCATTTGATGACAATGAGTTGTAATCTCATAATAGGCTGATTTGAGCTTCCGCATCGCCAAATCAATCAACCATTCGATGACAATGAGTTGTAATCTCGTAACAAGCTATTCTGAGCTTCCACATCACCGAATCGATCAACCGTTCGATGATAATGAGTTGTAATCTCATAACAAGCTATTTTGAGCTTCCACATCGCCGAATTGATCAACCGTTCAATGATAATAAGTTGTAATCTCATAACAAGCTATTCTGAGCTTCCACATCGCCGAATCGATCAACCATTCAATAACAATGAGTTGTAATCTCATAATAAGATGTTCTGAGCTTCCACATCGTGAAATCGATCAACCGTTCGATGAGAATGAGTTGTAATCTCATAACAAGCCATTCTGAGCTTCCACATTGCCGAATTGATCAACCGTTTGATGACAATAAGTTGTAATCTCATAACAAGCTATTCTGAAATTTCACACCACCGAATCAATCAACCGTTCGATGATAATGAGTTGTAAACTCATAACAAGTTGTTCTGAGCTTCCACATCGCTGAATCGATCAACCGTTTGATGACAATGAGTTGTAATCTCAAAACAAGCTATTCTAAGCTTCCACATCACCGAATCAATCAATCGTTCGATGATAATGAATTGTAATCTCATAATAAGCTGTTCTGAGCTTCCACATTGCTAAATCAATCAACCATTCAATAACAATAAGTTTTAATCTCATAGCAAGCGATTCTAAGCTTCCACATCATCGAATCAATCAACTGTTTGATGAAAATGAGTTGTAATCTTATAACAAGCCGTTCTAAGCTTCCACATCGCCAAATCAATCAACCATTTGATGATAATGAGTTGTACTCTCATAACAAGCTATTCTGAGCTTCCACATCGCTGAATCAATCAATCGTTCGATGATAATGAGTTGTAATCTCATAACAAGATATTCTAAGCTTCCACATCGCCGAATCAATCAATCGTTCAATGATAACGAGTTGTAATCTCATAACAAGCTGTTCTGAGCTTCCACATCGCTGAATCAATCAACCATTCGATGATAATGAGTTGTAATCTCATAACAAGCTGTTCTAAGCTTCCACATCGCCAAATCGATCAACTGTTCAATAAAAATGAGTTGTAATCTCATAACAAGCTATTCTGAGCTTCCACATCGCCGAATCAATCAACCGTTTGATGACAATGAGTTGTAATCTCATAACAAGCCGTTCTTAGCTTCCACATTGCCAAATTGATCAACCGTTTGATGACAATGAGTTGTAATCTCATAACAAGTTGTTCTGAGCTTGCACATCGCCGAATCAATCAACCGTTCGATGATAATGAGTTGTAATCTCATAACAAGCTATTCTGAGCTTCCACATCGCTGAATCAATTAACCGTTCAATAATAATGAGTTGTAATCTCATAACAAGTTGTTGTGAGCTTCCACATCACCGAATCAATCAACCGTTCGATGATAATGAGTGGTAATCTCATAACAAGCTGTTCTGAGCTTCCACATTACTGAATCGATCAACCGTTCAATAACAATGAGTTGTAATCTCATAACAAGCTGTTTTGAGCTTGCACATTGCCGAATCGATCAACCATTCAATGGCAATGAGTTGTAATCTCATAACAAGCCGTTCTGAGCTTCCACATCACCGAATCGATCAACCATTTGATGACAATGAGTTGTAATATCATAACAAGTTGTTCTGAGCTTCCACATCACCGAATCAATCAACCGTTTGATGACAATGAGTTGCAATCTCATAACAAGCGGTTCTGAGCTTCCACATTGCCGAATTGATCAACCGTTTGATGATAATAAGTTGTAATCGCATAACAAGCTATTCTGAGCTTCCACATCGACAAATTGATCAACCGTATAATGACAATGAGTTGTAATCTCATAACAAGCTGTTATGAGCTTCCACATCGCCGAATCGATCAACCGTTCAATAATAATGAGTTGTATTCTCATAACAAGCTGTTCTGAGCTTTCACATCATCGAATCGATCAACCATTTGATGACAATGAGTTGTAATCTCATAACAAGCCGTTCTGAGCTTTCACATCACTAAATTGATCAACCGTTTGATTACAATGAGTTGTAATCACATAACAAGTTGTTCTGAGCTTCCACATCGCCGAATCAATCAACCGTTCAATGATAATGAGTTGTAATCTCATAACAAGTTGTTCTGAGCTTCCACATTGCCGAATTTATCAACCGTTCAATAACAATGAGTTGTAATCTAATAACAAGCTATTCTAAGCTTCCACATCACTAAATCGATCAACCGTTTGATGACAGTGAGTTGTAATCTTATAACAAGCTGTTCTGAGCTTCCACATCGCCGAATCGATCAACCGTTTGATGATAATGAGTTGTAATTTCATAACAAGCTGTTCTAAGCTTCCACATCAACGAATCAATCAACCGTTCGATGAGGAGTTGTAATATCATAACAAGCTATTCTGAGCTTCCACATCACTGAATCGATCAACCATTCAATAACAATGAGTTGTAATCTCATAAAAATCTATTCTGAGCTTCCACATCACCGAATCAATCAACCGTTTGATGACAATGAGTTGTTATCTCATAACAAGCCATTCTGAGCTTCCACATCACCGAATCGATCAACCGTTTGATGACAATGAGTTTTAATCTCATTACAAGCTATTCTGAGCTTCCACATCACCGAATCAATCAACCGTTTGATGATAATGATTTGTAATCTCATAACAAGCTGTTCTAAGCTTCCACATCGCTGAACTGATCAACCGTTCAATAACAATGAGTTGTAATCTCAAAACAAGATGTTTTGAGCTTCCACATCACCAAATCGATCAACCATTCGATGACAATGAGTTGTAATCTCATAACAAACCGTTCTAAGCTTCCACATCATCGAATCGATCAATCATTTGATGACAATGAGTTGTAATCTCATAACAAGTTGTTTTGAGCTTCCACATCACTGAATCAATCAACCGTTTGATGATAATGAGTTGTAATCTCATAAAAAGCTATTCTGAGCTTCCACATCACCGAATCAATCAACCGTTTGATGACAATGAGTTGTAATCTCATAACAAGTTATTCTGAGCTTTCACATCGCCGAATCAATCAACCGTTCGATGATAATGAGTTTTAATCTCGTAACAAGCTGCTCTGAGCTTCCACATCGCCAAATCGATCAACCATTCGATGATAATGAGTTGTAATCTCATAACAAGCTATTCTGAGCTTCCACATTGTCGAATTTATCAACCGTTCAATGATAATAAGTTATAATCTCATAACAAGCTGTTCTCAGCTTCCACATCGCCGAATCGATCAACCGTTCAATAACAATGAGTTGTAATCTCATAACAAGCTATTCTGAGCTTGCACATCGCCGATTCGATCAACTGATCGATGACAGTGAGTTGTAATCTCATAACAAGCCGTTCTGAGCTTCCACATCACCGAATCGATCAACCGTTTGATGACAATGAGTTGTAATCTCATAACAAGCTATTCTGAGCTTCCACATCACCTAATCAATAAACCGTTCGATGATAATGAGTTGTAATCTCATAACAAGCTATTCTGAGCTTCCACATCACCGAATCGATCAACCATTCAATAACAATGAGTTTTAATCTCATAACAAGCTGTTTTGAGCTTTAACATCGCTGAATCGATTAACCGTTCGATGACAATGAGTTTTAATTTCATAACAAGCCGTTCTGAGCTTCCACATTGCCGAATCGATCAACCATTCAATAACAATGAGTTGTAATCTCATAACAAGCTATTATGAGGTTCCACATTGCCGGATCAATCAACCGTTCGATGACAATGAGTTGTAATCTCATAACAAGCCGTTCTGAGCTTCCACATCGTCGAATCGATCAACCGTTTGATGATAATGAGTTGTAATCTCATAACAAGCTGTTCTGAGCTTCCACTTCGCTGAATCAATTAACCGTTCGATGATAATGAGTTGTAATCTCATAACAAGCTATTCTGAGCTTCCACATCGCCGAATCGATCAACCGTTTGATGACAATGAGTTGTAATCTCATAACAAGCTATTCTGAGCTTGCACATCGCCGAATCAATCAACCGTTTGATGGTTATGAGTTGTAATCTCGTAACAAGCTATTCTGAGATTCCACATCACTGAATCGATCAACCGTTTGATGATAATGAGTTGTAATCTCATAACAAGCTATTCTGAGCTTCCACATTGCCGAATTGATCAACCATTTGATGACAGTAAGTTGTAATCTCATAACAAGCTGTTCTAAGCTTCCACATCGCCGAATCGATCAACCATTCAATCATAATGAGTTGTAATCTCATAACAAGCTATTCTGAGCTTCCACATCGCTGAATCGATCAACCGTTCGATGAAAATGAGTTGTAATCTCATAACAAGCCTTTCTGAGCTTCCACATCACCGAATCGAGCAACCATTTGATGAAAATGAGTTGTAATCTCATAGCAAGTTGTTCTGAGCTTCCACATCGCTGAATCAATCAACCATTCGATGATAATGAGTTGTAATCTCATAACAAGCTATTCTAAGCTTCCACATCGCCGAATCGATCAACCGTTCAATAACAATGAGTTGTAATCTCATAACAAGCTATTCTCAGCTTCCACATCGCCGAATCGATCAACCGTTCGATGACAATGAGTTGTAATCTCATAACAAGCTGTTCTGAGCTTCCACATCACCAAATGGATCAACCATTTGATGACAATGAGTTGTAATCTCATAACAAGTTTTTCTGAGTTTCCACATCACCGAATCAATCAACCGTTCGATGATAATGAGTTATAACTCATAACAAGCTATTCTGAGCTTCCACATCGCGGAATCGATCAACCGTTCAATAATAATGAGTTGTAATCTCATAACAAGCTGTTCTGAGCTTCCACATCACCGAATCGATCAACCGTTCTATGACAATGAGTTGTAATCTCATAACAAGACGTTCTGAGCTTCCACATCACCGAATCGATCAACTGTTTGATGACAATGAGTTGTAATCTCATAACAAGCTATTATGAGCTTCCACATCGCTGAATCAATCAACTGTTTGATGATAATGAGTTGTAATCTCATAACAAGCTGTTCTAAGCTTCCACATCGCCGAATCGATCAACCGTTCAATAACAATGAGTTGTAATCTCTTAACAAGCCATTCTGAGCTTCCACATCGCTGAATTGATCAACCGTTTGATCACAATGAGTTGTAATCTCATAACAAGCTGTTCTGAGCTTCCACATCACCGAATCAATCAACTGTTTGATGATAATGAGTTGTAATCTCATAACAAGCTGTTCTGAGCTTCCACATCGCCGAATCAAT
>MU227698.1:243493-255923 GCA_018584345.1 Thuja plicata
CATAACAAGTCGTTCTGAGCTTCCACATCACCGAATCGATCAACCGTTTGATGATAATGAGTTGTAATCTCATAACAAGCTGTTCTGAGCTTCCACATTGCCCAATCGATCTACCATTCGATAATAATGAGTTGTAATCTCATAAGAAGCTATTCTAAGCTTCCACATTGCTGAATCGATCAACTATTCAATAACAATTAGTTATAATCTCATAACAAGCTATTCTGAGCTTCCACATCGCCGAATCAATCAACCGTTCGATGACAATGAGTTGTAATCTCATAACAAGCCGTTCTGAGCTTCCACATCGCCAAATCGATCAACCGTTTGATGACAATGAGTTGTAATCTCATAATTAGCTATTCTGAGCTTCCACATCACTGAATCAATCAACCGTTTTATGAATGAGTTGTAATCTCATAAAAAGTTGTTCTGAGCTTCCACATTGCCAAATCGATCAACCATTCGATGATAATGAGTTGTAATCTCATAGTAAGCTATTCTGAGCTTCCACATCACCAAATTGATCAACTATTTGATGATAATAAGTTGTAATCTCATAACAAGCTATTCTGAGCTTTCGCATCGCCGAATTGATCAACTGTTCAATAAAAATGAGTTGTAATCTCATAACAAGCTGTTCTGAGCTTCCACATCACTGAATCGGTCAACCGTTTGATGATAATGAGTTGTAATCTCATAACAAGCCGTTCTGAGCTTGCACATCACCGAATCGATCAACCGTTTGATGACAATGAGTTTTAATCTCATAACAAGCTATTCTGAGCTTCCACATCGCTGAATCATTCAACCGTTCGATGATAATGAGTTGTAATCTCATAACAAGCTATTCTGAGCTTCCACATCACTGAATCAATCAACCATTCGATGATAATGGGTTGTAATCTCAAAACAAGCTGTTGTGAGCTTCCACATCGCCGAATTGATCAACCGTTTGATGATAATGAGTTGTAATCTCATAACAAGCTGTTCTGAGCTTCTACATCACCGAATCGATCAACCGTTCAATAACAATGAGTTGTAATCTCATAAAAAGTTGTTTTGAGCTTCCACAACACCGAATCGATCAACCGTTCGATGACAATGAGTTGTAATCTCATAAAAAGCCATTCTGAGCTTCCACATCATTGAATTGATCAACCGTTTGATGACAATGAGTTGTAATCTCGTAACAAGTTGTTCTGAGCTTCCACATTGCCGAATCAATCAACCGTTCGATGATAATGAGTTATAATCTCATAACAAGCTATTCTGAGCTTCCACATCGCTAAATCGATCAACCGTTCAATAACAATGAGTTGTAATCTCATGACAAGCTGTTCTGAGCTTCCACATTGCCGAATTGATCAACTGTTTGATGACAATGAGTTGTACTCTCATAACAAGCTGTTCTGAGTTTCCACATCGCTGAATTGATCAACTGTTTGATGATAATAAGTTGTAATCTCATAAAAAGCTGTTATGAGCTTTCACATCGCTGAATCGATCAACGGTTCAATAACAATGAGTTGTAATCTCATAATAACCTATTCTGCGCTTCCACATTGCCAAATCAATCAACCGTTTGATGATAATGAGTTGTAATCTCATAACAAGCTGTTCTGAGCTTCCACATCGCCGAATCGATCACCCGTTCAATAACAATGAGTTATAATCTCATAACAAGCTATTCTGAGCTTCCACATCACCGAATCGATCAACCGTTTGATGACAATGAGTTATAATCCCATAACAAGCTGTTCTGAGCTTCCAAATCGCCGAATCAATCAACCGTTCGATGATAATGAGTTGTAATCTCGTAACAAGCTCTTTTAAGCTTCCACCTCGCCAAATCAATCAATCGTTCAATGATAATGAGTTGTAATCTCATAACAAACTATTCTAAGCTTCCACATCGCTGAATTGATCAACCGTTCGATGATAATGAGTTGTAATCTCATAACAAGCTGTTCTAAGCTTCCACATCGCCGAATCGATCAACCGTTCAATAAGAATGAGTTGTAATGTAATAACAAGCTATTATGAGCTTCCACCTCGCCGAATCGATCAACCGTTCGATGACAATGAGTTGTAATCTCATAACAAGCCATTCTGAGCTTCCACATCACTGAATCGATCAACCGTTTGATGACAATGAGTTATAATCTCATAACAAGCTGTTGTGAGCTTCCACATCACCGAATCAATCAACCATTCGATGATAATGAGTTGTAATCTCATAACAAGCTATTTTGAGCTTCCACATCGCCGAATTGATCAACCGTTCAATAACAATGAGTTGTAACATCATAATAAGCTGTTCTGAGCTTCCACATCACCGAATCGATCAATCGTTTGATGACAATGAGTTGTAATCTCATAACAAGCCATTCTAAGCTTCCACATCGCCAAATCGATCAACCGTTTGATGACAATGAGTTGTAATCTCATAACAAGCTATTCTGAGCTTCCACATCGCCAAATCAATCAACCGTTTGATGATAATTTCTGTAATCTCATAACAAGCTGTTCTAAGCTTCCACATTGCCGAATCAATCAACCATTTGATGACAATAAGTTATAATCTCATAACAAGTCGTTCTGAGCTTCCAAATTGCCGAATCGATTAACCATTTGATGACAATGAGTTGTAATCTCATAACAAGCTATTCTGAGCTTCCACATCGCCGAATCAATCAACTGTTTGATGATAATGAGTTGTGATCTCATAACAAGCTATTCTGAGCTTCCACATCACCGAATAAATCAACCGTTCGATGATAATGAGTTGTAATCTCGTAACAAGCTATTTTGAGCTTCCACATCGCCGAATTGATCAACCGTTTGATGACAATGAGTTGTAATCTCATAACCAGCTGTTCTGAGCTTCCACATCAAGGAATCGATCAACCATTCAATAATAATGAGTTGTAATCTCATAACAAGCTGTTCTGAGCTTCCACATCGCCCAATCGATCAACCATTCGATGATAATGAGTTGTAATCTCACAAAAAGGCATTCTGAGCTTCCACATCGTTGAATCGATCAACCATTTGATGACAATGAGTTGTAATCTCATAACAAGCTATTCTGAGCTTCCACATCGCCGAATCAATCAACCGTTCAATGATAACGAGTTGTAATCTCATAACAAGCTGTTCTGAGCTTCCACATCATGGAATCGATCAACCGTTCAATAATAATGAGTTGTAATCTCATAACAAGCTATTCTGAGCTTCCACATCACCGAATCAATCAACCATTCGATGATAATGAGTTGTAATCTCATAACAAGCCATTCTGAGCTTCTACATCACCGAATCGATTAACCGTTTGATGACAATGAGTTGTACTCTCATAACATGTTGTTCTGACCTTCCACATCGCTGAATCAATCAACTGTTTGATGATAATGAGTTGTAATCTTGTAACAAGCTGTTCTGAGCTTCCACATCACCGAATCGATCAACCGTTTGATGATAATGAGTTGTAATCTCATAACAAGCTATTCTAAGCTTCCACATCACCGAATTGATCAACCGTTCGATGATAATAAGTTGTAATCTCATAACAAGCTGTTCTGAGCTTCCACATCACCGAATCAATCAACCGTTCAATAACAATGAGTTGTAATCTCTTAACAAGCTGTTCTGAGCTTCCACATTGCCGAATCAATCAACCGTTCGATTACAATGAGTTATAATCTTATAACAAGCCATTCCTAGGTTCCACATCATCGAATCAATCAACCGTTCGATGATAATGAGTTGTAATCTCATAACAAGCTATTCTGAGCTTCCACATTGCCAAATCAATCAACCGTTTGATGATAATGAGTTGTAATCTCATAACAAGTTGTTCTGAGCTTCCACATCGCCGAATCGATCAACCGTTCAATAACAATGAGTTTTAATCTCATAACAAGCTGTTCTGAGCTTCCACATCGCCGAATCGATCAACTGTTCGATGAAAATGAGTTGTAATCTCATAACAAGCTATTCTGAGCTTCCACATCGCCGAATCGATCAACCGTTTAAAATAAAAATGAGTTGTAATCTCATAACAAGCTGTTCTGAGCTTCCATATCGCTGAATCGATCAACCATTCGATGACAATGAGTTGTAATCTCATAATAAGCCGTTCTGAGCTTCCACATCGCTGACTCGATCAACCGTTTGATAACAATGAGTTGTAATCTCATAACAAGCTATTCTGAGCTTCCACATCACCGAATCAATCAACCATTCGATGATAATGAGTTGTAATCTCATAACAAGCTGTTCTGAGCTTCCACATCGCCGAATCAATCAACCGTTTAATGATAATGAGTTGTAATCTCATAACAAGCTGTTCTAAGATTCCACATCGCCGAATCAATCAACCGTTTTATGATAATGAGTTGTAATCTCATAACAAGCTATTCTAAGATTCCACATCACCAAATCGATCAACCGTTCAATAACAATGAGTTCTAATCTCATAAAAAGCTGTTCTGAGCTTCTACATTGCCGAATCGATCAACCGTTCGATGACAATGAGTTGTAATCTCATAACAAGCCGTTCTGAGCTTCCACATCGCTGAATCAATCAACTCTTTCATGATAATGAGTTGTTCTGAGCTTCCACATCACCGAATTGATCAACCGTTCAATAACAATGAGTTGTAATCTTATAACAAGCTATTCTGAGCTTCCACAACGCCGAATCGATCAACCGTTCGATGACAATGAGTTGTAATCTCATAACAAGCCATTCTGAGCTTACACATCGCTGAATTGATCAACCGTTTGATGACAATGAGTTGTAATCTCATAACAAGTTGTTCTGGGCTTCCACATTGCTGAATCAATCAACCGTTTGATGATAATGAGTTATAATCTCATAACAAGCTGTTCTGAGCTTCCACATCGCCGAATCGATTAATTGTTCAATAACAATGAGTTGTAATCTTATGACAAGCTGTTCTGAGCTTCCACATCACTGAATCGATCAACCGTTTGATGATAATGAGTTGTACTCTCATAACAAGCTGTTCTCAGCTTCCACATCACTGAATCAATCAACCGTTTGATGATAATGAGTTGTAATCTTGTAACAAGCTGTTTCGAGCTTCCACATCACCGAATCGATCAACCGTTCGATGATAATGAGTTGTAATCTCATAACAAGCTGTTCTAAGCTTCCACATCACTGAATTGATCAACCGTTTGATGATAATAAGTTGTAATCTCATAACAAGCTGTTCTGAGCTTCCACATCGCCGAATCGATCAACCGTTCAATAACAATGAGTTGTAATCTCATAACAACCTATTCTGAGCTTCCACATTGCCAAATCAATCAACCGTTTGATGATAATGAGTTGTCATCTCATAACAAGCTGTTCTGAGCTTCCACATCACCGAATCGATCAACCGTTCAATAACAATGAGTTATAATCTCATAACAAGCTATTCTGAGCTTCCACATCACCGAATCGATCAACCGTTTGATGACAATGAGTTATAATCCCATAACAAGTTGTTCTGAGCTTCCACATCGCCGAATCAATCAACCGTTCAATGATAATGAGTTGTAATCTCATAACAAGCTCTTTTAAGCTTCCACATTGCCAAATCAATCAACCGTTCGATGATAATGAGTTGTAATCTCATAACAAGCTGTTTTGAGCTTCCACATCGCTGAATTGATAAACCGTTCGATGATAATGAGTTGTAATCTCATAACAAGCTATTCTGAGATTCCACTTCACCGAATTGATCAACCGTTCAATAACAATGAGTTGTAATGTAATAACAAGCTATTATGAGCTTCCACATCGCCGAATCGATCAACCGTTCGATGACAATGAGTTGTAATCTCATAACAAGCCATTCTGAGCTTCCACATCACCGAATCAATCAATCGTTTGATGATAATGAGTTATAATCTCATAACAAGGTGTTGTGAGCTTCCACATCACCGAATCAATCAACCGTTCGATGATAATGAGTTGTAATCTCATAACAAGCTGTTTTGAGCTTCCACATCGCCGAATTGATCAACCGTTCAATAACAATGAGTTGTAACCTCATAATAAGATGTTCTGAGCTTCCACATCGCTGAATTGATCAACCGTTTGATGACAATGATTGTAATCTCATAACAAGCCATTCTGAGCTTCCACATCGCCAAATTGATCAACTATTTGATGATAATGAGTTGTAATCTCATAACAAGGTATTCTGAGCTTCCACATCGCCGAATCAATCAACCATTTGATGATAATTTATGTAATCTCATAACAAGATGTTCTAAGCTTCCACATCGCTGAATCGATCAACCATTCAATAACAATGAGTTGTAATCTCATAACAAGCTATTCTGAGCATCCACATCACCAAATCAATCAACCATTCGATGACAATAAGTTGTAATCTCATAACAAGCCGTTCTGAGCTTCTACATCGCCGAATCGATCAACCATTTGATGACAATGAGTTGTAATCTCATAACAAGCTATTCTGAGCTTCCACATCGCCGAATCAATCAACTATTCGATGATAATGAGTTGTGATCTCATAACAAGCTGTTCTGAGCTTCCACATCACCGAATAAATCAACCGTTTGATGATAATGAGTTGGAATCTCATAACAAGCTATTCTGAGCTTCCACATCACCAAACTGATCAACCGTTTGATGACAATGAGTTGTAATCTCATAACCAGTTGTTCTGAGCTTCCACATCAACAAATCGATCAACCATTCAATAATAATGAGTTGTAATCCTATAACAAGCTGTTCTGAGCATCCACATCGCCGAATCAATCAACCATTCGATGATAATGAGTTGTAATCTCATAAAAAGGTATTCTGAGCTTCCACATCGTTGAATCGATCAACCGTTTGATGACAATGAGTTGTAATCTCATAACAAGCTATTCTGAGCTTCCACATCGCCGAATCAATCAACCGTTCAATGATAATGAGTTGTAATCTCATAACAAGCTGTTCTGAGCTTCCACATTATGGAATCGATCAACCCTTTAATAATAATGAGTTGTAATCTCATAACAAGCTATTTTGAGCTTCCACATCACCGAATCGATCAACCATTCGATGACAATGAGTTGTAATCTCATAATAAGCCGTTCTGAGCTTCTACATCTCTGAATCGATCAACCGTTTGATGACAATGAGTTGTACTCTCATAACACGCTGTTCTGAGCTTCCACATCGCTGAATCAATCAACTGTTTGATGATAATGAGTTGTAATCTCGTAAGAAGCTGTTCTGAGCTTCCACATCACCGAATCGATCAACCATTCGATGATAATGAGTTGTAGTCTCATAACAAGCTGTTCTAAGCTTCCACATCACTGAATTGATCAACCGTTCAATGATAATAAGTTGTAATCTCATAATAAGTTGTTCTGATCTTCCACATCACCGAATCAATCAACCGTTCAATAACAATGAGTTGTAATCTCTTAACAAGCTGTTCTGAGCTTCCAAATTGCCGAATCAATCAACCGTTCAATTACAATGAGTTGTAATCTTATAACAAGCCATTCCTAGGTTCCACATCGTCGAATCAATCAACCATTCGATGATAATGAGTTATAATCTCATAACAAGCTATTCTGAGCTTCCACATTGCCAAATCAATCAACCGTTTGATGATAATGAGTTGTAATCTCATAACAAGTTGTTCTGAGCTTCCACATCGCCGAATCGATCAACCGTTCAATAACAATGAGTTTTAATCTCATAACAAGCTATTGTGAGCTTCCATATCGCTGAATCGATCAACCGTTCGATGACAATGAGTTGTAATCTCATAACAAGCCGTTCTGAGCTTCCACATCGCTGAATCGATCAACCGTTTGATAACAATGAGTTGTAATCTCATAACAAGATGTTCTGAGCTTCCACATCGCCGAATCAATCAACCGTTCAATGATAATGAGTTGTAATCTCATAACAAACTGTTCTGAGCTTCCAAATCGCCGAATCAATCAACCGTTCGATGATAATGAGTTGTAATCTCATGACAAGCTGTTCTAAGATTCGACATCACCAAATCAATCAACCGTTTGATGATAATGAGTTGTAATCTCATAACAAGCTATTCTGAGATTCCACATCGCCGAATCGATCAACCGTTCAATAACAATGAGTTGTAATCTCATAAAAAGCTGTTCTGAGCTTCCACATTGCCGAATCAATCAACCGTTCGATGACAATGAGTTGTAATCTCATAACAAGCCGTTCTAAGCTTCCACATCGCCGAATCGATCAACTCTTTCATGACAATGAGTTGTAATCTCATAACAAGCTATTCTGAGCTTCCACATCGCCGAATCAATCAACCGTTAGGTGATAATGAGTTATAATCTCGTAACAAGCTGTTCTGAGCTTCCATATCGCCGAATCGATCAACCATTCAATAACAATGAGTTGTAATCTCTTGACAAGTTGTTCTGAGCTTCCATATCGCCGAATCAATCAACCGTTTGATGACAATGAGTTGTACTCTCATAACAACCGGTTCTGAGCTTCCACAGCACTGAATCAATCAACCGTTTGATGATAATGAGTTGTAATCTCATAACAAGCCATTCTGAGATTCCACATCGCCGAATCGATCAACCGTTCAATAACAATGAGTTGTAATTTTATAACAAGCTATTCTGAGCTTTCACAACACCGAATCGATCAACCGTTTGATGACAATGAGTTGTAATCTCATAACAAGCCATTCTGAGCTTCCACATCGCTGATTCGATCAACCGTTTGATGACAATGAGTTGTAATCTCATAACAAGCTATTATGAGCTTCCACATCGCCGAATCAATCAACCGTTCGGTGATAATGAGTTATAATCTCATAACAAGCTATTCTGAGCTTCCACATCGCTGAATCGATCAACCATTCAATAACAATGAGTTGTAATCTCATGACAAGCTATTCTAAGCTTCCATATCACCGAATCGATCAACCATTTGATGACAATGAGTTGTACTCTCATAACAAGCTATTCTGAGCTTCCACATCACTGAATCAATCAACCGTTTGATGATAATGAGTTGTAATCTCATAACAAGCTATTCTGAGCTTCCACATCACCGAATCGATCAACCGTTCGATGATAATGAGTTGTAATCTCATAACAACCTATTCTAAGCTTCCACATCGCTGAATTGATCAACCATTTGATGATAATAAGTTGTAATCTCATAACAAGCTATTCTGAGCTTCCACATCGCTAAATCGATCAACCGTTCAATAACAATGAGTTGTAATATCATAACAACCTATTCTCAGCTTCCACATTGCCAAATCAATCAACGGTTTGATGATAATGAGTTGTAATCTCATAACAAGCTGTTCTGAGCTTCCACATCGCCGAATCGATCAATCATTCAATAACAATGAGTTATAATCTCATAAAAAGCCATTCTAAGCTTCCACATCACCGAATCGATCAATCATTTGATGACAATGAGTTATAAACCCATAACAAGCTGTTCTGAGCTTCCACATCGCCGAATCAATCAACCGTTCGATGATAATGAGTTATTATCTCGTAACAAGCTCTTTTAAGCTTCCACATCACCAAATCAATCAACCGTTCGATGATAATGAGTTGTAATCTCATAACAAGTTGTTCTGAGCTTCCACATCACCAAATCGATCAATCGTTCGATGACAATGAGTTGTAATTTTATAACATGCCATTCTGAGCTTCCACATCACCGAATCGATCAACCGTTCAATGAGAATGAGTTATAATCTCATAACAAGCTGTTGTGAGCTTCCACATCACCGAATCAATCAACCGTTTGATGATAATGAGTTGTTATCTCATAACAAGTTGTTTTGAGCTTCCACATCACCGAATTGATCAACTGTTCAATAACAATGAGTTGTAATTTCATAACATGCCATTCTGAGCTTCCACATCATCGAATTGATCAACCGTTCAATGAGAATGAGTTATAATCTCATAACAAGCTGTTGCGAGCTTCCACATCACCGAATCAATCAACCGTTCGATGATAATGAGTTGTTATCTCATAACAAGCTGTTTTGAGCTTCCACATCACCGAATTGATCAACCGTTCAATAATAATGAGTTATAATCCCATAACAAGCTGTTCTGAGCTTCCACATCGCCGAATCGATCAACCGTTTGATGACAATGAGTTGTAATCTCATAACAAGCCATTCTGAGCTTCCACATCGCCAAATGGATCAACCGTTTGATGACAATGAGTTGTAGTCTCATAACAAGCTATTCTGAGCTTCCACATCGCCAAATCAATCAACGGTTTGATGATAATTTTTGTAATCTCATAACAAGCTATTCTAAGCTTCCACATCGCTGAATCGATCAACCATTCAATAACAATGAGTTGTAATCTCATAACAAGCTATTCTGAGCTTCCACATTGCCGAATCAATCAACCATTCGATGACAATAAGTTGTAATCTCATAACAAGCCGTTCTGAGCTTCCACATCGCCGAATCGATCAACCGTTTGATGACAATGAGTTGTAATCTCATAACAAGCTATTCTGAGCTTCCACATCACCGAATCAATCAACTGTTCGATGATAATGAGTTGTGATCTCATAACAAGCTGTTCTGAGCTTCCACATTACCGAATAAATCAATCGTTCGATGATAATGAGTTGTAATCTCGTAACAAGCTATTCTGAGTTTCCACATCACCGAATTGATCAACCGTTTGATGACAATGAGTTGTAATCTCATAACCAGCTGTTCTGAGCTTCCACATCAATGAATCGATCAACCATTCAATAATAATGAGTTGTAATCTCGTAACAAGCTGTTCTGAGCTTCCACATCGCCGAATCGATCAACCGTTCGATGATAATGAGTTGTAATCTCATAAAAAGGCATTTTCAGCTTCCACATCGTTGAATCGATCAACCGTCTGATGACAATGAGTTTTAATCTCATAACAAGCTATTCTGAGCTTCCACATCGCTGAATCAATCAACCGTTCAATGATAATGAGTTGTAATCTCATAACAAGCTTTTCTGAGCTTCCACATCATGGAATCAATCAACCGTTCAATAATAATAAGTTATAATCTCATAACAAGCTATTCTGAGCTTCCACATCACCAAATCGATCAACCATTCGATGACAATGAGTTGTAATCTCATAACAAACCGTTCTGAGCTTCTACATCACCGAATCGATCAACCATTTGATGACAATGAGTTGTACTCTCATAACACGCTATTCTAAGCTTCCACATCACTGAATCAATCAACTGTTTGATGATAATGAGTTGTAATCTCGTAACATGCTGTTCTGAGCTTCCACATCACCGAATCAATCAACCGTTAGATGATAATGAGTTGTAATCTCATAACAAGTTGTTCTAAGATTCCACATCACCGAATTGATCAACCGTTCGATAATAATAAGTTGTAATCTCATAACAAGCTATTCTAAGTTTCCACATCGCTGAGTCGATTAACCGTTCAATAAAAATGAGTTGTAATCTCTTAACATGTTGTTCTGAGCTTCCACATTGCCAAATCGATCAACCGTTTGATTACAATGAGTTGTAATCTTATAACAAGCCATTCTTAGGTTCCACATTGTCGAATCAATCAACTGTTCGATAACAATGAGTTTTAACCTCATAACAAGCTGTTCCGAGCTTCCACATCGCCGAATCGATCAACTGTTCGATGACAATGAGTTGTAATCTCATAACAAGCTATTCTGAGCTTCCACATCGCCGAATCGATCAACCGTTTAAAATAACAATGAGTTGTAATCTCATAACAAGCTGTTCTGAGCTTCCATATCGCTGAATCGATCAACCGTTCGATGACAATGAGTTGTAATCTCATAACAAGCTGTTCTGAGCTTCCACATCGTTGAATCGATCAACCGTTTGATAAGAATGAGTTGTAATCTCATAACAAGCTATTCTGAGCTTCCACATCGCCGAATCGATCAACCGTTCAATAACAATGAGTTGTAATTTCATAAAAAGCTGTTCTGAGCTTCCACATTGCCGAATCGATCAACCGTTCGATGACAATGAGTTATAATCTCATAACAAGCCGTTCTGAACTTCCACATCGCCGAATCGATCAACTATTTCATGACAATGAGTTGTAATCTCATAACAAGCTATTCTGAGCTTCCACATCGCCGAATCAATCGACTATTCGATGATAATGAGTTGTAATCTCATAACAAGTTGTTCTGAGCTTCCACATCGCTGAATCGATCAACCGTTCAATAACAATGAGTTGTAATCTCATAACAAGCTATTCTGAGCTTCCACAATGCCGAATCGATCAACCGTTTGATGACAATGAGTTATAATCTCATAACAAGCCATTCTGAGCTTCCACATCGCTGAATCGATCAACCGTTTGATGACAATGA
>MU227698.1:274787-285312 GCA_018584345.1 Thuja plicata
TTCCACATCGCCGAATCGATCAACCATTCGATGATAATGAGTTGTAATCTCATAACAATCCGTTCTGAGCTTCCACATCACTGAATCGATCAACCGTTCAATGATAATGAGTTGTAATCTCATAACAAGCTGTTCTGACCTTCCACATCACCGAATCGATCAACCGTTCAATAACAATGAGTTGTAATCTCATAACAAGCTCTTCTGAGCTTCCACATCGCCGAATCTATCAACCGTTCGATGACAATGAGTTGTAATCTCATAACAAGCCATTCTGAGCTTCCACATCACTGAATTGATCAAGTGTTTGATGACAATGAGTTGTAATCTTATAACAAGCTATTCTGAGCTTCCACATCGCCGAATCAATCAACCGTTCGATGATAATGAGTTGTAATCTCATAACAAGCTCAACTAAGCTTCCCCATCGCCAAATCAATCAACCATTCAATAACAATGAGTTGTAATCTCATAACAAGCTTTTCTGAGCTTCCACAGCGCCGAATCAATCAACCGTTCGATGATAATGAGTTGTAATCTCATAACAAGCTGTTCTGAGCTTCCACATCACCGAATCAATGAACGGTTTGATGATAATGTGTTGTAATCTCATAACAAGCTATTCTAAGCTTCCACATCTCTAAATCAATCAACCGTTTGATGATAATGAGTTGTAATCTCATAACAAGCTGTTCTGAGCTTCCACATTGCCAAATCAATAAACCGTTTGATGATAATGAGTTGTAATCTCATAACAAGCTATTCTGAGCTTCCACATCACCAAATCAATCAACCGTTCAATAACAATGAGTTGTAATCTCATAAGAAGCTATTCTGAGCTTCCACGTCGCCGAATCGATCAACCATTCGATGACAATGAGTTGTAATCTCATAACAAGCCATTCTGAGCTTCCACATCGCCGAATTGATCAACCGTTTGATGACAATGAGTTGTAATCTCATAACAAGCTGTTCTGAGCTTCCACATCACCGAATTAATCAACCGTTCGATGATAATGAGTTGTAATCTCATAATAAGCTATTCTGAGCTTCCACATCACCGAATCAATCAACTGTTTGATGATAATGAGTTGTAATCTCATAAAAAGCTATTCTGAGCTTCCACATCGTTGAATCGATAAACCATTTGATGAAAATGAGTCGTAATCTCATAACAAGCTGTTCTGAGCTTCTACATCACCGAATCAATCAATCATTCACTGATAATGAGTTCTAATCTCATAACAAGCTGTTCTAAGCTTCCACATCACTGAATCAATCAACCGTTCGATGATAATGAGTTGTAATCTTATAACAAGCTGTTCTGAGCTTCCATATTGCCGAATAAATCAACCGTTTGATGATAATGAGTTGTAATCTCATAACAAGCTGTTCTGAGCTTTCACATCACTGAATCGATGAACTTTTCAATAACAATGAGTTGTAATCTCATAACAAGCTATTCTGAGCTTCCATATCGCCGAATCGATCAACCATTTGATGACAATGAGTTGTAATCTGATAACAAGCTGTTCTAAGCTTCCACATCGCCGAATCAATCAACCGTTTGATGATAATGAGTTGTAATCTCATAACAAGCTGTTCTGAGCTTCCACATCACCGAATCGATCAACCGTTCCATAACAATGAGTTGTAATCTCATAACAAGCTATTATGAGCTTCCACATCGCCGAATCGATCAACTGTTCGATGACAATGAGTTGTAATCTCATAACAAGCCCTTCTAAGCTTCCACATCGCTGAATCGATCAACCATTTGATGACAATGAGTTGTAATCTCATAACAAGCTATTCTGAGCTTTCACATCGCCAAATTAATCAACTGTTCGACGATAATGAGTTGTAATCTCATAACAAGCTGTTCTGAGCTTCCACATCGCCGAATCGATCAACCGTTCCATAAAAATGAGTTGTAATCTCATAACAAGCCATTTTGAGTTTCCACATCACCGAATCGATCAACCATTTGATGACAATGAGTTGTAATCTCATAACGAGCTATTCTGAGCTTCCACATCACCGAATCAATCAACCATTTGATGATAATGAGTTGTAATCTTATAATAAGTTGTTCTGAGCTTCTACATCACCAAATCGATCAACCGTTTGATGACAATGAGTTGTAATCTCATAACAAGCTATTCTGACCTTCCACATCGCCGAATCGATCAACCATTCGATGATAATGAGTTTTAATCTCATAACAATCCGTTCTGAGCTACCACATCGATGAATCGATCAACCGTTCAATAACAATGAGTTGTAATCTCATAACAAGCTGTTCTGACCTTCCACATCGTCGAATCAATCAACCGTTCAATAACAATGAGTTGTAATCTCATAACAAGCTCTTCTGAGCTTCCACATCGCTGAATCGATCAACCATTCATTGATAATGAGTTGTAATCTCATAACAAGCCGTTATGAGCTTCCACATCACTAAATTGATCAAGTGTTTGATGACAATGAGTTGTAATCTCATAACAAGCTATTCTGAGCTTTCACATTGCCGAATCAATCAACCGTTCGATGATAATGAGTTGTAATCTCATAACAAGCTCAACTAAGCTTCCACATCACCGAATCAATCAACCATTCAATAACAATGAGTTGTAATCTCATAACAAGCTATTCTGAGCTGCCACAGCACCGAATTGATCAACCGTTTGATGACAATGAGTTGTATTCTCATAACAAGTTGTTCTGAGCTTCCACATCACCGAATCGATCAACCATTTGATGACAATGAGTTGTAATCTCATAACAAGCTATTTTGAGCTTCCACATTGCCGAATCAATCAACCGTTCGATGATAATGAGTTGTAATCTCATAACAAGCTATTATGAGCTTCCACATCACCGAATCAATGAGCGGTTCGATGATAAAGAGTTGTAATCTCATAACAAGCTATTCTAAGCTTCCACATCGCCGAATCAATCAACCGTTCGATGATAATGAGTTGTAATCTCATAAAAAGCTGTTCTGAGCTTCCACATCACCAAATTGATCAACCGTTTAATAATAATGAGTCGTAATCTCATAACAAGCTATTCTGAGCTTCCACATTGCCGAATCGATCAACCATTCGATGATAATGAGTTGTAATCTCATAAAAAGCCATTCTGAGCTTCCACATCACCGAATCAATCAACCGTTTGATGACAATGAGTTGTAATCTCATAACAAGCTGTTCTGAGCTTCCACATCGCTGAATCAATCAACCGTTCGATGATAATGAGTTGTAATCTCATAACAAGCTGTTCTGAGCTTCCACATCCCTGAATCGATCAACTATTCAATAACAATGAGTTGTAATCTCATAACAAGCTATTCTGAGCTTCCACATCACCGAATCAATCAACTGTTTGATGATAATGAGTTGTAATCTCGTAACAAGCTGTTCTGAGCTTCCACATTGCCAAATCGATCAACCATTCGATCATAATGAGTTGTAATCTCATAACAAGCTATTCTAAGCTTCCACATTGCCGAATTGATCAACTGTTCGATGATAATAAGTTCTAATCTCATAACAAGTTGTTCTGAGCTTCCACATCACCAAATCGATCAACTGTTCAATAACAATGAGTTGTAATCTCATAACAAGTTGTTCTGAGCTTCCACATCACCGAATCGGTCAACCGTTTGATAACAATGAGTGGTAATCTCATAACAAGCTGTTCTGACCTTCCACATCGCCGAATCGATCAACCGTTTGATGACAATGAGTTGTAATCTCATAACAAGCTTTTCTAAGCTTCCACATCACTGAATCAATCAACCGTTCGATGATAATGAGTTGTAATCTCATAACAAGCTATTTTGAGCTTCCACATCGCCGAATTAATCAACCGTTCAATAACAATAACTTGTAATCTCATAACAAGCTGTTCTGAGCTTCCACATCACTGAATCGATCAACCGTTCAATGACAATGAGTTGTAATCTCATAACAAGCTGTTCTGAGCTTCCACATCAGCGAGTCAATCAACCGTTTGATGACAATGAGTTGTAATCTCATAACAAGCTGTTCTGAGCTTCCACATCACTGAATCAATCAACCATTCGATGATAATGAGTTGTAATCTTGTAACAAGCTATTATGAGCTTCCACATCACCGAATTGATCAACCGTTTGATGATAATGAGTTGTAATCTCATAACAAGCTATTCTGAGCTTCTACATTGCCGAATCGATCAACTGTTTGATGATAATAAGTTGTAATCTCATAACAAGCCGTTCTGAGCTTCCACATCGCCGAGTCAATCAACCCTTCAATGATAATGAGTTACAATCTCGTAACAAGTTGTTCTGAGTTTCCACATCGCCGAATCGATCAACCGTTCAATAACAATGAGTTGTAATCTCATAACAAGCTGTTCTGAGCTTTCACATCACCAAATCAATCAACCGTTCGATGAAAATGAGTTGTAATCTCATAACAAGCCATTCTGAGCTTCCACATCACTGAATCGATCAACCATTTGATGACAATGAGTTGTAATCTCATAACAAGCTATTTTGAGCTTCCACATTGCCGAATCAATCAACCGTTCAATGATAATGAGTTGTAATCTCATAACAAGTTGTTCTAAGCTTTGACATCGCCGAATCAATCAACAATTCAATAACAATGAGTTGTAATCTCATAACAAGCTGTTCTGAGCTTCCACATCACTGAATCGATCAACCGTTTGATGACAATGTGTTGTAATCTCATAACAAGCTGTTTTGAGCTTCCACGTCACCGAATCGATAAACAGTTTGATGACAATGAGTTGTAATCTCATAACAAGCTGTTCTGAGCTTCCACATCGCCGAATCGATCAACCATTTGATGACAATGACTAGTAATATCATAACAAGCTATTTTGAGCTTCCACATCACTGAATCGATCAACCGTTTGATGATGATTAGTTGTAATCTCATAACAAGTTGTTCTGAGCTTCCACATCGCTAAATCAATCAACCGTTCGATGATAATGAGTTGTAATCTCATAACAAGCTATTCTGAGCTTCCACATCGCCAAATCGATCAACCGTTCCATAACAATGAGTTGTAATCTCATAACAAGCTATTCTGAGCTTCCACATCGTCGAATCGATCAACCGATGGATGACAATGAGTTGTAATCTCATAACAAGCCGTTCTGAGCTTCCACATCGCCGAATCGATCAACCGGTTGATGACAATGAGTTGTAATCTCATAACAAGTTGTTCTGAGCTTCCACATCACTGAATCAATCAACCATTTGATGATAATGAGTTGTAATCTCATAACAAGCTATTCTGAGCTTCCACATCGCTGAATCAATCATCCATTTGATGATAATGAGTTGTAATCTCATAACAAGCTATTCTGAGTTTCCACATCGCCGAATCAATCAACCGTTCGATGATAATGAGTTATAATCTCATAACAAAGTTTTCTGAGCTTCCACATCGCCGAATTGATTAACCATTCAATAACAATGAGTTGTAATCTCATAACAATCTGTTCTGAGCTTCCACATCACCGAATCGATCAACCATTCGATGACAATGATTTGTAATCTCATAACAAGCCATTCTTAGCTTCCACATCACCGAATCGATCAACTGTTTGATGACAATGACTTGTAATCTCATAACAACCTATTATGAGCTTCCACATTGTCGAATCAATCAACCGTTCAATGATAATGAGTTGTAATCTCGTAACAAGCTGTTCTGAGCTTCCACATCGCTGAATCGATCAATTGTTCGATGATAATGAGTTGTAATCTCATAACAAGCTATTCTGAGCTTCCACATCACCGAATTGATCAACCGTTCGATGACAATGAGTTCTAATCTCATAACAAGCCATTCTGAGCTTCCACATCGCCAAATTGATCAACCGTTTGATGACAATGAGGTGTAATCTCATAACAAGCTGTTCTGAACTTCCACTTCGCCGAATCGATCAACTGTTCGATGATAATGAGTTGTAATCTCATAACAAGACATTCTGAGCTTCCACATCACCGAATCGATCAACTGTTTGATGACAATGAGTTGTAATCTCATAACAAGTTGTTTTGAGCTTCCACATCGCCGAATCAATCAACCGTTCGATGATAATGGGTTGTAATCTTGTAACAAGCTATTCTGAGCTTCCACATTGCCAAATCGATCAACCATTCGATGATAATGAGTTGTAATCTCATAACAAGCTGTTCTGAGCTTCCACATGACTGAATTGATCAACTGTTCGATGATAATAAGCTATAATCTCATAACAAGCTATTCTTAGCTTCCACACCGCCGAATCGATCAACTATTCAATAACAATGAGTTGTAATCTCATAACAACTTGTTCTGAGCTTCCACATCGCAGAATTGGTCAACCGTTCAATGAAATTGAGTTGTAATCTCATAACAAGCCGTTCTGAGCTTCCACATTGCCGAATCGATCAATCGTTTGATGACAATGAGTTGTAATCTCATAACAAGCTGTTCTGAGCTTCCACATCACCGAATCAATGAACGGTTCGATGATAAAGAGGTGTAATCTCATAACAAGCTATTCTAAGCTTCCACATCGCCGACTCAATCAACCGTTCGATGATAATGAGTTGTAATCTCATAACAAGCTGTTCTGAGCTTCCACATCACCAAATCGATCAACCGTTCAATAATAATGAGTCGTAATATCATAACAAGCTATTCTGAGCTTCCACATTGCCGAATCGATCAACCATTCCATGATAATGAGTTGAAATCTCATAAAAAGCCATTCTGAGCTTCCACATCACCGAATCAATCAACCGTTTGATGACAATGAGTTGTAATCTCATAACAAGCTGTTCTGAGCTTCCACATCACTGAATCAATCAACCATTCGATGATAATGAGTTGTAATCTCTTAACAAGCTGTTCTGAGCTTCCACATCCCTGAATCGATCAACTATTCAATAACAATGAGTTGTAATCTCATAACAAGCTATTCTGAGCTTCCACATCGCCAAATCAATCAACCGTTCGATGACAATGAGTTGTAATCTCATAACAAGCCATTCCTAACTTCCACATCGCCGAATCGATCAACCGTTTGATGACAATGAGTTGTAATCTCATAACAAACTATTCTGAGCTTCCACATCGCTGAATCAATCAACCGTTCGATGATAATGAGTTGTAATCTCATAATAAGCTATTCTGAGCTTCCACATCGCCGAATCAATCAACCGTTCGATGATAATATTTTGTAATCTCATAACAAGGTGTTCTGAGCTTCCAAATCACCGAATCAATCAACCGTTTGATGATAATGAGTTGTAATCTCATAACAAGCTGTTCTGAGCTTCCACATCACCGAATCAATCAACCTTTCGATGATAATGAGTTGTAATCTCATAACAAGCTGTTCAAAGCTTCCACATTGCCAAATCAATCAACCGTTCGATGATAATAAGTTGTAATCTCATAAAAGGCCATTTTGAGCTTCCAAATCGCCGAATCGATCAACTGTTTGATGACAATGAGTTGTAATCTCATAACAAGCTATTCTAAGCTTCCACATCGCCGAATCGATCAACCATTTGATGATAATGAGTTGTAATCTCATAACAAGCTGTTCTGAGCTTCCACATCGCCGAATCGATCAACCCTTCAATAACAATGAGTTGTAATCTCATAACAAGCTATTCTGAGCTTCCACATCCCTGAATCGATCAACCGTTCGATGACAATGAGTTGTAATCTCATAACAAGCCATTCTGAGCTTCCACATCACCGAATCGATCAACACTTTGATGACAATGAGTTGTAATCTCATAACAAGTTGTTCTGAGCTTCCACATCACAGAATCAATCAACTGTTCGATGATAATGAGTTGTAATCTCGTAACAAGCTGTTCTGAGCTTCCACATTACCAAATCGATCAACCATTCGATCATAATGAGTTGTAATCTCATAACAAGCTATTCTGAGCTTCCACATTGCTGAATTGATCAACTGTTCGATGATAATAACTTCTAATCTCATAACAAGTTGTTCTGAGCTTCCACATCACCGAATCGATCAACTGTTCAATAACAATGAGTTGTAATCTCATAACAAGTTGTTCTGAGCTTCCACATCACCGAATCGGTCAACCGTTCGATAACAATGAGTGGTAATCTCATAACAAGCTGTTCTGACCTTCCACATCGCCGAATCGATCAACCGTTTGATGACAATGAGTTGTAATCTCATAACAAGCTTTTCTAAGCTTCCACATCACTGAATCAATCAACCATTCGATAATAATGAGTTGTAATCTCATAACAAGCTATTTTGAGCTTCCACATCGCCGAATCAATCAACCATTCAATAACAATAAGTTGTAATCTCATAACAAGCTGTTCTGAGCTTCCAAATCAATGAATCGATCAACCGTTCAATGACAATGAGTTGTAATCTCATAACAAGCTGTTCTGAGCTTCCACATCACCGAATCGATCAACCGTTTGATGACAATGAGTTGTAATCTCATAACAAGTTGTTCTGAGCTTCCACATCACTGAATCAATCAACCATTTGATGATAATGAGTTGTAATCTTGTAACAAGCTATTCTGAGCTTCCACAATGCCGAATTGATCAACCGTTTGATGATAATGAGTTGTAATCTCATAACAAGCTATTCTGAGCTTCTACATTGCTGAATCGATCAACCGTTTGATGATAATAAGTTGTAATCTCATAACAAGCTGTTCTGAGCTTCCACATCACCGAATCGATCAACCGTTTGATGACAATGAGTTGTAATCTCATAAAAAGTTGTTCTGAGCTTCCACATCGCCGAATCAGTCAACCGTTTGATGATAATGAGTTGCAATCTCATAAAAGCTATTCTGAGCTTCCACATCACCAAATTAATCAACCATTTGATGATAATGAGTTGTAATCTCATAAAAAGCTGTTCTGAGCTTCCACATCACCGAATCAATCAACCATTTGATGATAATGAGTTGTAATCTCATAACAAGCTATTCTAAGCTTCCACATCACTGAATCGATCAACCGTTCAATAATAATGAGTTGTAATCTCATAAAAAGCTGTTCTGAGCTTCCACATCATCGAATCGATCAACTGTTCAATGATAATGAGTTGTAATCTCATAACAAGTTTTTTTGAGCTTCCACATCACTGAATCAATCAACCGTTTGATGACAATGAGTTGTAATCTCATAACAAGTTTTTATAAGCTTCCACATCGCTAAATAAATCAACCGTTTGATGATAATGAGTTGTAATCTCATAACAAGTTGTTCTGAGCTTCCACATCGCCGAATCAATCAACCGTTCAATAACAATGAGTTGTAAACTCATAACAAGCTGTTCTGAGCTTCCACATCATCGAATTGATTAACCGTTTGATGACAATGAGTTGTAATCTCATAACAAGCCGTTCTGAGCTTCCACATCACTGAATCGATCAACTGTTTGATGATAATGAGTTGTAATCTCATAAAAAGCTGTTCTGAGCTTCCACATCACCAAATCAATCAACCGTTCGATGATAATGAGTTGTAATCTCATAACAAGATGTTCTGAGATTCCACATTGCCGAATCAATCAACTGTTCGATGACAATGAGTTGTAATCTCATAACAAGCCATTCTGAGCTTCCACATCGCTGAATCGATCAACTATTTGATGACAATGAGTTGTAATCTCATAACAAGCTATTCTGAGCTTCCACATCGCCGAGTCAATCAACCCTTCGATGATAATGAGTTACAATCTTGTAACAAGTTGTTCTGACTTTCCACATCGCCGAATCAATTAACCGTTCAATAATAATGAGTTGTAATCTCATAACAAGCTGTTCTGAGCTTCCACATCACCAAATCAATCAACCGTTCGATGACAATGAGTTGTAATCTCATAACAAGCCATTCTGAGCTTCCACATCGCTGAATCCATCAACCATTTGATGACAATGAGTTGTAATCTCATAACAAGCTATTCTGAGCTTCCACATTGCCGAATCAATCAACCGTTCAATGATAATGAGTTGTAATCTCATAACAAGTTGTTCTGAGCTTTGACATCGCCGAATCGATCAACAATTCAATAACAATGAGTTGTAATCTCATAACAAGCTGTTCTGAGCTTCCACATCACCGAATCGATCAATCGTTCGATGACAATGTGTTGTAATCTCATAACAAGCCGTTCTGAGCTTCCACGTCACCGAATCGATCAACAGTTTGATGACAATGAGTTGTAATCTCATAACAAGCTGTTCTGAGCTTCCACATCGCCGAATCAATCAACCATTTGGTGACAATGAGTAGTAATCTCATAACAAGCTATTTTGAGCTTCCACATCACTGAATCGATCAACCGTTTGATGATGATTAGTTGTAATCTCATAACAAGCTGTTCTGAGCTTCCACATCGCTGAATCAATCAACCGTTCGATGATAATGAGTTGTAATCTCATAACAAGCTATTCTGAGCTTCCACATCGCCGAATCGATCAACCG
>MU227698.1:285420-318594 GCA_018584345.1 Thuja plicata
GAATCAATCAACCATTTGATGATAATGAGTTGTAATCTCATAACAAGCTATTCTGAGCTTCCACATCGCTGAATCAATCAACCATTTGATGATAATGAGTTGTAATCTCATAACAAGCTATTCTGAGTTTCCACATCGCTGAATCAATCAACCGTTCGATGATAATGAGTTATAATATCATAACAAGCTGTTCTGAGCTTCCACATCGCCGAATTGATTAACCGTTCAATAACAATGAGTTGTAATCTCGTAACAAGCTGTTCTGAGCTTCCACATCACCGAATCGATCAACCATTCGATGACAATGAGTTGTAATCTCATAACAAGCCGTTCTTAGCTTCCACATCACCGAATTGATCAACTGTTTGATGAAAATGACTTGTAATCTCATAACAAGCTATTATGAGCTTCCACATTGTCGAATCAATCAACCGTTCAATGATAATGAGTTGTAATCTCGTAACAAGCTGTTCTGAGCTTCCACATCGCTGAATCGATCAATTGTTCGATGATAATGAGTTGTAATCTCATAACAAGCTGTTCTGAGCTTCCACATCACCGAATTGATCAACCGTTCGATGAAAATGAGTTCTAATCTCATAACAAGCCATTCTAAGCTTCTACATCGCCAAATTGATCAATTATTCGATGATAATGAGTTGTAATCTTGTAACAAGCTATTCTAAGCTTCCACATTGCCGAATCGATCAACCATTCGATGATAATGAGTTGTAATCTCATAACAAGCTGTTCTGAGCTTCCACATGACTGAATTGATCAACTGTTCGATGATAATAAGCTGTAATCTCATAAAAAGCTATTCTTAGCTTCCAGAACGCCGAATCGATCAACTGTTCAATAACAATGAGTTGTAATCTCATAACAACTTGTTCTGAGCTTCCACATCGCAGAATTGGTCAACCGTTCAATGACAATGAGTTGTAATCTCATAACAAGCCGTTCTGAGCTTCCACATTCCCGAATCGATCAATCGTTTGATCACAATGAGTTGCAATCTCATAAGAAGCTATTCTGAGCTTCCACATCGCCGAATCACTCAACCGTTCGATGATAATGAGTTGTAATCTCATAACAAGCTATTCTAATCTTCCACATTGCCGAATCGATCAACCGTTCAATAACAATGAGTTGTAATCTCATAACAAGCTATTTTGAGCTTCCACATCGCTGAATCGATCAACCGTTCGATGACAATGAGTTGTAATCTTATAACAAGCTATTCTGAGCTTCCACATCGCTGAATCAATCAACCTTCGATGATAATAAGTTTTAATCTCGTAACAAGCTGTTCTGAGCTTCCACATCATTGAATCGATCAACCATTCGATGATAATGTGTTGTAATCTCATAACAAGATGTTCTGAGCTTCCATATTGCCAAATTGATCAACCATTTGGTGATAATAAGTTGTAATCACATAACAAACTGTTCTGAGCTTCCACATCACCGAATCGATCAACCGTTCAATAATAATGAGTTGTAATCACATAACAAGCTATTCTGAGCTTCCACATCGCTGAATCGATCAACCATTCGATGATAATGAGTTGTAATCTCATAACAATACTTTCTGAGCTTCCACATTGCCGAATCGATCAACCGTTTGATGACAATGAGTTGTAATCTCATAACAAGCTATTCTGAGCTTCCACATCACCAAATCAATCAACCGTTCAATGATAATGAGTTGTAATCTCATAACAAGCTGTTCTAAGCTTCCACATCACCGAATCGATCAACCGTTCAATAATAATGAGTTGTAATCTCATAACAAGCTGTTCTGAGCTTCCACATCGCTGAATCGATCAATTGTTCAATGAAAATGAGTTGTAATCTGATAACAAGTTGTTCTGATCTTCCACATCACCGAATTGATCAACCGTTTAATGACAATGAGCTGTAATCTCATAACAATCTGTTCTGAGCTTCCACATCACCAAATCAATCAACCGTTTGATGATAATGAGTTGTAATCTCATAATAAGCTATTCTGAGCTTCCACATCACCAAATCAATCAACTGTTAGATGATAATGAGTTGTAATCTCATAACAAGCTATTCTGAGCTTCCACATCATCAAATCGATCAACCATTTGATGACAATGAGTTGTAATCTCATAACAAGCTATTCTGAGCTTCCACATCACCGAATCAATCAATCATTCACTGATAATGAGTTGTAATCTCATAACAAGCTGTTCTAAGCTTCCACATCACCGAATCAATCAACCGTTTGATGATAATGAGTTGTAATCTCATAACAAGCTGTTCTGAGCTTCCACATCACCGAATCAATCAATCGTTCGATGATAATGAGTTGTAATCTCATAACCAGCTGTTCTGAGCTTCCACATCACCGAATCAATCAACTGTTCAATCACAATGAGTTGTAATCTCATAACAAGCTATTCTGAGCTTCCACATCGCCGAATCAATCAACTGTTCGATGATAATGAGTTGTAATCTCATAATAAGTCGTCCTGACCTTCCACATCACTGAATCGATCAACCGTTTGATGACAATGAGTTGTAATCTCATAACAAGCTATTCTGAGCTTCCACATCGCTGAATCAATCAACCGTTCAATGATAATGAGTTGTAATCTCATAATAAGCTATTCTGAGCTTCCACATCACCGAATCAATCAACAGTTCGATGATAATGAGTTGTAATCTCATAATAAGCTGTTCTGAGCTTCCACATCGCTGAATCAATCAACCATTTGATGATAATGAGTTGTAATCTCATAACAAGCTGTTCTGAGCTTTCACATCACTGAATCGATCAACCGTTCAATAACAATGAGTTGTAATCTCATAACAAGCTGTTCTGAGCTTCCACATCACCGAATCAATTAACTGTTTGATGACAATGAGTTGTAATCCCATAACAAGCTGTTCTGAGCTTCCACATCGCCAAATCAATCAACCGTTTGATGATAATGAGTTATAATCTCATAACAAGCTGTTCTGAGCATCCACATCGCCGAATCGATCAACTGTTCCATAATAATGAGTTGTAATCTCATAACAAGCTATTCTGAGCTTCCACATCGCCGAATCAATCAACTGTTTGATGACAATGAGTTATAATCTCATAACAAGCCGTTCTGAGTTTCCACATCGCCGAATCGATCAACCATTTGATGACAATGAGTTGTAATCTCATAACAAGCTATTCTGAGCTTCCACATCGCCGAATTGATCAACCGTTCAATAACAATGAGTTGTAATCTCATAACAAGCTGTTCTACGCTGCCACGTCACCGAATCGATCAACCATTTGATAACAATGAGCTGTAATCTCATAACAAGCTGTTCTGAGCTTCTACATCACCGAATCAATCAACTGTTTGATGACAATGAGTTGTAATCTCATAACAAGCTGTTCTGAGCTTCCACATTGCAAAATCAATCAACCGTTTGATGATAATGAGTTGTAATCTCATAACAAGCTAATCTGAGCTTCCACATCACCGAATCCATCAACCATTCAATAAAAATGAGTTGTAATCTCATAACAAGTTGTTCTAAGCTTCCACATCGCCGAATCGATCAACCGTTTGATGACAATGAGTTGTAATCTCATAACAAGCCATTCTAAGCTTTCACATCGCCGAATCAATCAACTGTTTGATGACAATGAATTGTAATCTCATAACAAGTTGTTCTGAGCTTCCACATTGTCGAATCAATCAACCGTTCAATGATAATGAGTTGTAATCTCATAACAAGCTGTTCTGAGCTTCCACATTGCTGAATTGATCAACCGTTCAATGATAATGAGTTGTAATCTCATAACAAGCTATTCTGAGCTTCCACATCGCCGAATTGATCAACCATTCGATGATAATAAGTTGTAATCTCATAACAAGCTGTTCTGAGCTTCCACATCGTTGAATCAATCAACTATTCGATGATAATGAGTTGTAATCTCATAACAAGCTATTCTGAGCTTCCACATCGCCGAATCGATCAACCATTCAATAACAATGAGTTGTAATCTCATAACAAGCTGTTCTAAGCTTCCACATCGCCAAATTGATCAACCGTTCGATGACAATGATTTGTAAGCTCATAACAAGCCGTTCTGAGCTTCCACATCACTGAATCGATCAACCGTTTGATGAAAATGAGCTGTAATCTCATAACAAGCTGTTCTGAGCTTCCACATCACTGAATCAATCAACCGTTCAATGATAATGAGTTGTAATCTCATAACAAGCTATTCTGAGCTTCCACATTGCTGAATCGATCAACCGTTCAATAACAATGAGTTGTAATCTCATAACAAGCTGTTCTGAGCTTCCACATCGCCGAATCGATCAACCGTTCGATGACAATGATTTGTAATCTCATAACAAGCCATTCTGAGCTTCCACATCGCCGAATCGATCAACGGTTTGATGACAATGAGTTGTAATCTCATAACAAGCTGTTCTGAGCTTCCACATCGCCGAATCAATCAACCGTTTGATGATAATGAGTTGTAATCTCATAACAAGCTATTCTGAGCTTCCACATCGCCGAATCAATCAACCATTTGATGATAATGAGTTGTAATCTTGTAACAAGTTGTTCTAAGCTTCCACATCACCGAATCAATCAACCGTTCGATGATAACAAGTTGTAATCTCATAACAAGCTATTCTGAGCTTCCACATCCCTGAATCGATCAACCGTTTAATAACAATGAGTTGTAATCTCATAACAAGCTGTTCTGAGCTTCCACATCACCGAATCGATCAACCGTTCGATGACAATGAGTTTTAATCTCATAACAAGCCATTATGACCTTCCACATCGCTGAATCTATCAACCGTTTAATGACAATGAGTTGTAATCTCATAACAAGCCATTCTGAGCTTCCACATCACCGAATCAATCAACCGTTTGATGATAATGAGTTGTAATCTCATAACAAGCTATTCTGAGCTTCGACATCGCCGAATCAATCAACCGTTCAATAACAATGAGTTGTAATCTCATAACAAGCTATTCTAAACTTTCACATCGCCGAATCGTTCAACCGTTCGATGATAATGAGTTGTAATCTCATAACAAGCTCTTCTGAGCTTCCTCATCGCTGAATCGATCAACCGTTCCATAACAATGAGTTGTAATCTCATAACAAGCTATTTTGAGCTTCCACATCGCCGAATCGATCAACCGTTCAATAACAATGAGTTGTAATCTCATAACAAGCTGTTCTGAGCTTCCACATCGCTGAATCGATCAACCATTTGATGACAATGAGTTGTAATCTCATAACAAGCTGTTCTGAGCTTCAACATCGCTGAATCAATCAACCATTCGATGATAATGAGTTGTAATCTCATAACAAGCTATTCTGAGCTTCCACATCGCCGAATCGATCAACCATTCAATAACAATGAGTTGTAATCTCATAACAAGCTATTTTGAACTTCCACATCTCTGAATCGATCAACCGTTCAATGACAATGAGTTGTAATCTCATAACAAGCCATTCTGAGCTTCCACATCACCGAATCGATCAACCATTTGATGACAATGAGTTGGAATCTCATAACAAGCTGTTCTGAGCTTCCATGTCACCGAATTGATCAACTGTTCGATGATAATAAGTTGTAATCTCATAACAAGCTGTTCTTAGCTTCTACATCGCCAAATTGATCAACCATTCAATAACAATGAGTTGTAATCTCATAACAAGCTGTTCTAAGCTTCCACATCACCGAATCAATCAACTGTTTGATGATAAGAGTTGTAATCTCATAACAAGCTATTCTGAGCTTTGACATCGCCGAATCAATCAACCGTTCAATAACAATGATTTGTAATCTCATAACAAGCTATTCTAAGCTTTCACATCGCCGAATCGTTCAACCGTTCGATGATAATGAGTTGTAATCTCATAACAAGCTGTTCTGAGCTTCCACATCGCCGAATCGATCAACCGTTCCATAAGAATGAGTTGTAATCTCATAACAAGATATTTTGAGCTTCCACATCGCCGAATCGATCAACTGTTCAATAACAATGAGTTGTAATCTCATAAAAAGCTGTTCTGAGCTTCCACATCGCTGAATTGATCAACCGTTTGATGACAATGAGTTGTAATCTCATAACAAGCCATTTTGAGCTTCCACATCGCTAAATTGATCAACCGTTTGATGACAATGAGTTGTAATCTCATAACAAGCTGTTCTGAGCTTCAACATCGCTGAATCAATCAACTGTTCGATGATAATGAGTTGTAATCTCATAACAAGCTATTCTGAGCTTCCACATCGCGGAATCGATCAACCGTTCAATAACAATGAGTTGTAATCTCATAACAAGCTGTTCTGAACTTCCACATCTCTGAATCGATCAACCGTTCAATGACAATGAGTTGTAATCTCATAACAAGCCATTCTGAGCTTCCACATCACCGAATCGATCAACCATTTGATGACAATGAGTTGTAATCTCATAACAAGCTGTTCTGAGCTTCCATGTCACCGAATTGATCAACTGTTCGATGATAATAAGTTGTAATCTCATAACAAGTTGTTCTTAGCTTCTACATCGCCGAATCGATCAACCGTTCAATAAAAATGAGTTGTAATCTCATAACAAGTTGTTCTGAGCTTCCACATCGCCGAATCGGTCAACCGTTCGATGACAATGAGTTGTAATCTCATAACAAGCCGTTCTGAGCTTCCACATCGCCGAATCGTTCACCCATTTGATGACAATGAGTTGTAATCTCATAGCAAGCTATTCTAAGCTTACACATCAATGAATCAATCAACCGTTCAATGATAATGAGTTGTAATCTCATAACAAGCTGTTCTAAGCTTCCACATCGCTAAATCGATCAACCGTTCGATAATAATGAGTTGTAATCTCATAACAAGCAGTTTTGAGCTTCCACATCATCGAATCAATCAACTGTTTGATGATAATGAGTTGTAATCTCATAACAAGCTGTTCTGAGCTTCCACATCACTGAATCGATCAACCGTTCAATAATAATGAGTTGTAATCTCATAACAAGCTGTTCTGAGCTTCCACATCGCCGAATAGATCAACCATTCAATAACAATGAGTTGTAATCTCATAACAAGCTATTCTGAGCTTCCACATTGCCGAATTGATCAACCATTCGATGACAATAAGTTGTAATCTCATAACAAGCCGTTCTAGGCTTCCACATCACTGAATCGATCAACCGTTTGATGACAATGAGTTGTAATCTCATAACAAGCTATTCTGAGCTTCCACATCATGGAATCAATCAACCGTTTGATGATAATGAGTTGTAATCTTGTAACAAGTTGTTCTGAGCTTCCACATCGCCGAATCGATCAACTATTTGATGATAATGAGTTGTAATCTCATAACAAGCTGTTCTGAGCTTCCACATTGCCGAATTGATCAACCGTTCCATGATAATAAGTTGTAATCTCATAAAAAGCTATTCTTAGCTTCCACATCGCCGAAATGATCAACCGTTCAATAACAATGAGTTGTAATCTCATAACAAGCTGTTGTAAGCTTCCACATCGCCGAATCGATCAACCGTTTGATGACAATGAGTTGTAATCTCATAACAAGCCGTTCTGAGCTTCCACATCACCGAATCAATCAACCGTTTGATGACAATGAGTTGTAATCTCATAACAATGCTGTTCTGAGCTTCCACATCGCCGAATCAATCAACCGTTCGATGATAATGAGTTCTAATCTCATAACAAGTTGTTCTGAGCTTCCACATCACCAAATCAATCAACCGTTCAATAACAATGAGTTGTAATCTCATAACAAGCTGTTCTGAGCTTTCACATCGACGAATCGATCAACCATTCGATGACAATGTGTTGTAATCTCACAACAAGCCATTCTGAGCTTCCACATCACCGAATCGATCAACCGTTTGATGACAATGAGTTGTAATCTAAAAACAAGCTATTCTGAGCTTCCACATCGCCGAATCAGTCAACCGTTCAATAAAAATGAGTTGCAATCTCATAACAAGCTGTTCTGAGCTTCCACATCGCCAAATCGATCAACCGTTCGATGACAATGAGTTTTAATCTCATAACAAACTGTTCTGAGCTTCAACATCACCAAATCGATCAACCATTTGATGACAATGAGTTGTAATCTCATAACAAGCTGTTCTAAGCTTCCACATTGCCAAATCAATCAACCGTTCGATGATAATGTGTTGTAATCTCATAACAAGCTGTTCTGAGAGTTCACATTGCCGAATCAATCAACCGTTCAATGATAATAAGTTATAATCTCATAACAAGCTGTTCTGAGCTTGCACATAGTGGAATAGATCAACCGTTTGATGACAATGAGTTGTAATCTCATAACAAGCCATTCTGAGCTTCCACATGGCCGAATCGATCAACCGTTTGATGACAATGAGTTGTAATCTCATAACAAGCTATTCTGAGCTTCCACATCACTGAATCAATCAACCGTTCGATGATAATGAGTTGTAATCTTGTAACAACCTGTTCTGAGCTTCCACATCACCGAATTAATCAACCGTTTGATGACAATGAGTTGTAATCTTATAACAAGCCGTTCTAAGCTTCCACATCACCGAATTGATCAACCGTTTGATGACAATGAGTTGTAATCTCATAACAAGCTGTTCTAAGCTTCCACATCGCCGAATCAATCAACCGTTCGATGGTAATGAGTTGTAATCTCATAACAAGCAGTTCTGAGCTTCCACATTGTCGAATCGATCAACCGTTCCATAATAATGAGTTGTAATCTCATAACAAGCTGTTCTAAGCTTCCACATCACCGAATTGATCAACCGTTTGATGACAATGAGTTGTAATCTCATAATAAGCCGTTTTGAGCTTCCACATCACCGAATCGATTAGTCGTTTGATGACAATGATTTGTAATCTCATAACAAGCTGTTCTGAGCTTCCATATCACCGAATCAATCAACCGTTCGATGATAATGAGTTGTAATCTCATAACAAGCTGTTTTGAGCTTCCACATTGCCGAATCACTCAACCGTTTGATGATAATGAGTTGTAATCACATAACAAGCTGTTCTAAGCTTCCACGTCGCCGAATCAATCAACCGTTTGATGATAATGAGTTGTAATCTCATAACAAGCTATTCTGAGCTTCCACATCACCGAATCGATCAATCATTCAATAACAATGAGTTGTAATCTCATAACAAGCTATTTTAAGCTTCCACATCGCCGAATCGATCAACCATTTGATGATAATGAGTTGTAATCTCATAACAAGCCATTCTAAGCTTCCACATCGCTGAATCAATCAACCATTTGATGAAAATGAGTTGTAATCTCATAATAAGCTGTTCTGAGCTTCCACATCGTCGAATCAATCAACCGTTCGATGATAATGAGTTGTAATCTCATAACAAGCTGTTCTGAGCTTCCACATCGCCGAATCGATCAACCGTTCAATAATAATGAGTTGTAATCTCATAACAAGCTGTTTTGAGCTTCCACATCGCTGAATTGATTAACCGTTCGATGACAATGAGTTGTAATCTCATAACAAGCCGTTCTTAGCTTCCAAATCGCCGAATTGATCAACCGTTTGATGACAATGAGTTGTAATCTCATAACAAGCTATTCTGAGCTTCCACATCGCCAAATCAATCAATCGTTCGATGATAATGAGTTGTAATCTCATAACAAGCTGTTCTGAGCTTCCACATCACCGAATCAATCAACCGTTCGATGATAATGAGTTGTAATCTCATAACAAGTTGTTCTGAGCTTCCACATCACCGAATCAATCAACCATTCGATGATAATGAGTTGTAATCTCATAACAAGCTATTCTGAGCTTCCACATCGCTGAATCGAACAACCGTTCAAAAACAATGAGTTGTAATCTCATAACAAGCTGTTCTGAGCTTCCACATCGCTGAATCGATCAATCGTTCGATGACAATGAGTTGTAATCTTATAACCAGTCGTTCTGAGCTTCCACATCGCCAAATCGATCAACCGTTTGATGACAATGAGTTGTAATCTAATAACAAGCTATTCTGAGCTTCCACATCATTGAATCAATCAAGTATTTGATGATAATGAGTTGTAATCTCATAACAAGCTGTTCTAAGCTTCCAAATCGCTGAATCAATCAACCGTTCGGTGATAATGAGTTGTAATCTCATAACAAGTTGTTCTGAGCTTCCACATCACTGAATTGATCAACCGTTCAATGATAATAAGTTTTAATCTCATAACAAGCTGTTCTGAGCTTCCACATCACCGAATCGATCAACCATTCAATAACAATGAGTTATAATCTCATAACAAGCTGTTCTGAGCTTCCACATCGCCGAATCGATCAAGTGTTTGATGATAATGAGTTGTAATCTCATAATAAGCCGTTGTGAGCTTACACATCACTGAATCGATCAACCGTTTGATGACAATGAGTTGTAATCTCATAACAAGCTATTCTGAGCTTCCACATCACCGAATCAATCAACTGTTCGATGACAATGAGTTGTAATCTCGTAACAAGCTGTTCTGAGCTTCCACATCTCTGAATCAATCAACTGTTTGATGATAATGAATTGTAATCTCATAACAAGCTATTCTAAGCTTCCACATCGCCAAATTGATCAACCGTTCGATGATAATAACTTGTAATCTCATAACAAGCTATTCTAAGCTTCCACATCGCCGAATCAATCAACCATTCAATAACAATGAGTTGTAATCTCGTAACAAGCTGTTCTGAGCTTCCACGTTATCGAATCAATCAACTATTTGATGACAATGAGTTGTAATCTCATAACAAGCCGTTCTAAGCTTCCACATCGCCGAATCAATCAACCGTTCAATGATAATGAGTTGTAATCTCATAACAAGCTATTTTGAGCTTCCACATCGCCCAATCGATCAACCGTTCAATAACAATGAGTTGTAATCTCATAACAAGCTGTTCTGAGCTTCCACATCGCCGAATCGATCAACCGTTCAATGATAATGAGTTGTACTCTCATAACAAGCTTTTCTGAGCTTCCACATCAACGAATCGATCAACCGTTTGATGATAATGAGTTGTAATCTCATAAAAAGCTGTTCTGAGCTTCCACATCACCGAATCAATCAACCGTTCGATGATAATGAGTTGTAATCTCATAACAAGCTGTTGTGAGCTTCCACATGGCTGAATCAATCAACCATTTGATGATAATGAGTTGTAATCTCATAACAAGCAGTTCTGAGCTTCCACATCGCTGAATCAATCAACCATTCAATGATAATGAGATGTAATCTCATAACAAGCTGTTCTGAGCTTCCACATCGCTGAATCAATCAACCGTTCAATAACAATGAGTTGTAATCTCATAACAAGTTGTTCTTAGCTTCCACCTCACTGAATTGATCAACCATTCAATAACAATGAGTTGTAATCTCATAACAAGCTATTCTGAGCTTCCACAACGCCGAATCGATCAACCGTTCGATGACAATGAGTTGTAATCTCATAACAAGCCGTTCTGAGCTTCCACATTGCCGAATTGATCAACCGTTTGATGACAATCAGTTGTAATCTCATAACAAGCTATTCTGAGCTTCCAGATCGCCGAATCAATCAACCGTTCGATGATAATGAGTTGTAATCTCATAACAAGCTATTCTGAGCTTCCACATCGCCGAATCGATCAACCGTTCAATAACAATGAGTTGTAATCTCATAACAAGCTATTCTAAGCTTCCACATCACCGAATCGATCAACCGTTCGATGACAATGAGTTGTAATCTCATAAAAAGCTGTTCTGAGCTTCCACATCACCGAATCGATGAACCATTTGATGACAATGAGTTGTAATCTCATAAGAAGCTATTCTGAGCTTCCACATCACCGAATCAATGAACTGTTCGATGATAATGAGTTGTAATCTCATAACAAACTATTCTGAGCTTCCACATCGCTGAATCTATCAACCAATCAATAACAATGAGCTTCCACATCACCGAATCGATGAACTGTTTGATGACAATGAGTTGTAATCTCATAACAAGCTGTTCTGAGCTTCCACATTTCCAAATCAATCAACCGTTCGATGTTAGTGAGTTGTAATCTCATAACAAGCTGTTCTGAGCTTCCACTTAGCCGAATCAATCAACCGTTCGATGATAATGAGTTGTAATCTCATAATAAGCTGTTCTGAGCTTCCACATCACTGAATCAATCAATCGTTCGATGATAATGAGTTGTAATCTCATAACAAGCTATTCTGAGATTCCACATCACTGAATCAATCAATCGTTCAATAACAATGAGTTGTAATCTCATAACAAGCTGTTCTGAGCTTCTACATCGCCGAATCGATTAACCGTTCGATGACAATGAGTTGTAATCTCATAACAAGCTGTTCTAAGCTTCCACATCGCCAAATCGATCAACTATTTGATGACAATGAGTTCTAATCTCATAACAAGCTATTTTGAGCTTCCACATCGCCAAATCAATCAACCATTCCATGATAATGAGTTGTAATCTCATAACAAGCTGTTCTGAGCTTCCACATCACCAAATCGATCAAACGTTCAATAACAATGAGTTGTAATCTCATAACAAGCTATTCTGAGCTTCCACATCGCTGAATCGATCAACCATTCGATTACAATGATATGTAATATCATAACAAGCTGTTCTGAGCTTCCACATCGTGGAATTGATCAACCGTTTGATGAAAATGAGTTGTAATCTCACAGCAAGCTATTCTGAGCTTCCACATCGTCGAATCGATCAACCGTTTGATGACAATGATTTCTAATCTCATAACAAGCTGTTCTGAGCTCCACATCATCGAATCAATCAACCGTTCAATGATAATGAGTTGTAATCTCATAACAAGCTATTCTGAGCTTCCACATCACCGAATCAATCAACCGTTCGATGATAATGAGTTGTAATCTCATAACAAGCTATTTTGAGCTTCCACATCGCCAAATCAATCAACCGTTCGATGATAATTAGTTGTAATCTCATAACAAGTTGTTCTGAGCTTCCACATCGCTGAATCGATTAACCATTCAATAAAAATGAGTTGTAATCACATAACAAGATGTTCTAAGCTTTCACATCGATGAATCGATCAACCGTTTGATGACAATGAGTTGTAATCTCATAACAAGCCGTTCTGAGCTTCCACATCGCCAAATTGATCAACCATATGATGACAATGAGTTGTAATCTCATAACAAGCTGTTCTGAGCTTCCACATCACCGAATCAATCAATCGTTTGATGATAATGAGTTGTAATCTCATAACAAGCTGTTCTGATCTTCCACATTGCCGAATCGATCAACCGTTTGATGATAATGAGTTGTAATCTCATAACAAGTTGTTCTGAGCTTCCACATCGCCGAATTAATCAACCGTTCGATGATAATGAGTTGTAATCTCCTAACAAGCTGTTCTGAGCTTCCACATCGCCAAATTGATCAACCGTTCGATGATAATGAGTTGTAATCTCATAACAAGCTGTTCTGAGCTTCCACATTGCCGAATTGATCAACCATTTGATGATAATAAGTTATAATCTCATAACAAGTTGTTCTGAGCTTCCACATCACCAAATTGATCAACCGTTCAATAACAATGAGTTGTAATCTCATAATAAGCTATTCTAAGCTTCCACATCGCTGAATCGATCATCCGTTCGGTGACAATGAGTTGTAATCTCATAACAAGCCGTTCTGAGCTTCCACATCGCCGAATCGATCAACCGTTTGATGACAATGAGTTGTAATCTCATAACAAGCTGTTCTGAGCTTCCACATCGTTGAATCGATCAACCGTTTGATGACAATGAGTTGTAATCTTATAACAATCTATTCTGAGCTTCCACATCACCGAATCAATCAACTATTCGATGACAATGAGTTTTAATCTCGTAACAAGCTATTCTGATGTTCCACATTAACGAATCGATCAACCATTCGATGATAATGAGTTGTAATCTCATAACAAGCTGTTCTGAGCTTCCACATCGCCGAATCGATCAACCGTTTGATGACAATGAGTTGTAACCTCATAATAAGCTGTTCTGAGCTTCCACATCGTCGAATCAATCAACTGTTCGATGATAATGAGTTGTAATCTCATAACAAGCTGTTCTGAGCTTCCACATCACTGAATCAATCAACCATTCAATAATAATGAGTTGTAATCTCATAACAAGTCATTCTGAGCTTCCACATCGCCGAATCGATCAACCGTTTGATGACAATGAGTTGTAATCTCATAACAAGCTGTTCTAGGCTTTCACATCGCCGAATCAATCAACCGTTCGATGATAATGAGTTGTAATTTCGTAACAAGCTGTTCTGAGCTTCCACATCACCGAATCGATCAACCGTTTGATGATAATGAGTTGTAATCTCATAACAAGCTATTCTAAGCTTCCACATCACTGAATTGATCAACCGTTCGATGATAATAATTTGTGATCTCATAAAAAGCTATTCTGAGCTTCCACATCGCCGAATCGATCAACCGTTTAATAACAATGAGTTGTAATCTCATAACAAGCTATTCTGAGCTTCCATATCGCCGAATCGATCAACCGTTCGATGACAATGAGTTGTAATCTCATAACAAGCCGTTCTGAGCTTCCACATCACTGAATTGATCAACCATTTGATGACAATGAGTTGTAATCTCATAACAAGCTATTCTGAGCTTCCACATCGGTGAATCAATCAACCATTTGATGATAATGAGTAGTAATCTCATAATAAGCTGTTCTGAGCTTCCACATCGCTGAATTGATCAACCGTTCAATAACAATGAGTTGTAATCTCATAACAAGTTGTTCTGAGCTTCCACATTGCCGAATTAATCAACCGTTTGATGACAATGAGTTGTAATCTCATAACAAGCCATTTTGAGCTTCCACATCGCCAAATCGATCAACCATTTGATGACAATGAGTTGTAATCTCATAATAAGCTGTTCTGAGATTCCACATCACTGAATCAATCAACCATTCGTTGATAATGAGTTTTAATCTCATAACAAGCTATTATGAGCTTCCACATCGCTGAATCGATCAACCGTTCAATAACAACAAGTTATAATCTTATAACAAGCTATTCTGAGCTTCCACATCGCCGAATCGATCAACCGTTTGATTATAATGAGTTGTAATCTCATAACAAGCCGTTCTGAGCTTCCACATCACCAAATCGATCAACCGTTTGATGATAATGAGTTGTAATCTCATAACAAGCTGTTCTGAGCTTCCACATCACTAAATCAATCAACCATTCGATGATAATGAGTTGTAATCTCATAACAAGCTATTCTGAGGTTTGACATCGCCGAATCAATCAACCATTCGATGATAATGAGTTGTAATCTCATAACAAGCAGTTCTGAGCTTCCACATCGCCGAATCAGTCAACCATTTGATGATAATGAGTTGTAATCTGATAACAAGCTATTCTGAGCTTCCACATCGCCGAATCGATCAATCGTTCAATAATAATGAGTTGTAATCTCATAACAAGTTTTTCTGAGCTTCCACATCACCGAATCGATCAACCGTTTGATGACAATGAGTTGTAATCTCATAACAAGCTATTTTGCGCTTCCACATCGCCGAATCAATCAACCATTTGATAATAATGAGTTATAATCTCATAACAAGCTATTCTGAGATTCCAAATCACTGAATCAATCAACAGTTCAATGATAATGAGTTGTAATCTCATAACAATTTATTCTGAGCTCCCACATCGCCAAATCGATCAACTGTTCAATAACAATGAGTTGTAATCTCATAACAAGCTGTTCTAAGCTTCCACATCATTGAATCAATCAACCGTTCGATGATAATGAGCTGTAATCTCATAACAAGCCGTTCTGAGCTTCCACATCGCCGAATTGATCATCCGTTCTATGACAATGAGTTGTAATCTCATAACAAGCTGTTCTAAGCTTCCACATCACCGAATCAATCAACCGTTCGATGATAATGAGTTGTATTCTCATAACAAGCTGTTCTGAGCTTCCACATTGCCGAATCAATCAACCGTTCAATAACAATGAGTTATAATCTCATAACAAGCTGTTCTGAGCTTCCACATCACTAAATTGATCAACTCTTTGATGACAATGAGTTGTAATCTCATAACAAGCCGTTCTGAGCTTCCACAACGCTGAATGGCTCAACCGTTTGATGACAATGAGTTGTAATCTCATAACAAGCTGTTCTGAGCTTGCACATCACCGAATCAATCAACCGTTCGATGATAATGAGTTGTAATCTCATAACAAGCTATTCTGAGCTTCCACATTATAGAATCAATCAACCGTTCGATGATAATGAGTTGTAATCTCATAACAAGCTGTTCTAAGCTCCCACATCACCGAATTGATCAACCATTCAATGATAATAAGTTGTAATCTCATAACAAGCTGTTCTGAGCTTCCACATCACCGAATCGATAAACCGTTCAATAGCAATGAGTTGTAATCTCATAACAACCTATTCTAAGCTTCCACATCGCCGAATCGATCAACCGTTCAATGACAATGAGTTGTAATCTCATAACAAGCCGTTCTGAGCTTCCACATCGCCAAATCAATCAATCGTCTGATGACAATGAGTTGTAATCGCATAAAAAGCTATTCTGAGATTCCACACCGCCGAATCAATCAACCGTTTAATGATAATGAGTTGTAATCTCATAACAAGATATTCTGAGCTTCCATATCACTGAATCGATCAACCGTTCAATAACAATGACTTGTGATTTCATAAGAAGCTGTTATGAGCTTCCACATCGCCGAATCGATCAACCGTTCGATGACAATGAGTTGTAATCTCATAACAAGTTGTTCTGAGCTTCCACATCACCGAATTGGTCAACTGTTTGATGACAATGAGTTATAATCTCATAACAAGCTGTTCTGAGCTTCCACATTGCCGAATCAATCAACCGTTTGATGACAATGAGTTGTAATCTCGTAACAAGTTGTTCTGAGCTTCCACATTGCCGAATCAATCAACCGTTCGATGATAATGAGTTGTAATCTCATAACAAGCTGTTCTAAGCTTCCACATCCCTGAATTGATCAACCGTTCGATGATAATAAGTTGTAATCTTATAACAAGCTATTCTGAGCTTCCACATCGCCGAATCGATCAGTCATTTAATAACAATGAGTTGTAATCTCATGACAAGCTATTTTGAGCTTCTACATCGCCGAATTGATCAACCGTTCGATGATAATGAGTTGTAATCTCATAACAAGCTATACTGAGCTTCCACATCATCGAATTGATCAACCATTCGATGATAATAAGTTGTAATCTCATAACAAGCTATTCTGAGCTTCCACATCGCCGAATCGATCAACCGTTCAATAATAATGAATTGTAATCTCATAACAACCTTTTCTGAGCTTCCACATCACCGAATCGATCAACTATTCGATGATAATGAGTTGTAATCTCATAACAAGCCATTCTGAGCTTCCACGTCACCGAATCAATCAACTGTTTGATGACAATGAGTTGTAATCTCATAACAAACTATTCTGAGCTTCCACATTGCCGAATCAATCAATCGTTTGATGATAATGAGTTGTAATCTCATAACAAGCTGTTCTGAGATTCCACATCACCGAATCCCTCAACCGTTCAATAATAATGAGTTGTAATCTCATAAAAAGCTATTCTGAGCTTCCACATCGCCGAATCGATCAACCGTTCGATGACAATGAGTTGTAATCTCATAACAAGCCGTTCTGAGCTTCCACATCGCCAAATCAATCAACCGTTCAATGATAATGAGTTGTAATCTCATAACAAGCTGTTCTAAGCTTCCACATCGCCAAATCGATCAACCGTTTGATGATAATGAGTTGTAATCTCATAACAAGCTATTCTGAGCTTCCACATCGCAGAATCAATCAACCGTTCGATGATAATGAGTTGTAATCTCGTAACAAGCTATTCTGAGCTTCCACATCGCCGAATCGATCAACCATTCGATGATAATGAGTTGTAATCTCATAACAAGTTGTTCTGAGCTTCCACGTCACCAAATTGATCAACGGTTTGATGATAATAATTTGTAATGTCATAACAAGCTGTTCTGAGCTTCCACATCACCGAATCAATCAACCGTTCAATAACAATGAGTTCTAATCTCATAACAAGCTGTTCTGAGCTTCCACATCACCGAATCGATCAACTGTCTGATGACAATGAGTTGTAATCTCATAACAAGCCGTTCTGATCTTCCACATCGCCGAATCGATCAACCGTTTGATGACAATGAGTTGTAATCTCATAACAAGCTATTCTGAGCTTCCACATCATTGAATCAATCAACCGTTCGATGATAATGAGTTGTAATCTTGTTACAAGCTATTCTGAGATTCCACATCGTGGAATCGATCAACCATTTGATGCTAACAAGTTTTAATCTCATAACAAGCTGTTTTGAGCTTCCACATCGCTGAATCGATCAACCGTTCAATAACAATGAGTTGTAATCTCATAACAAGCTATTCTAAGCTTCCACATTGCCGAATCGATCAACCGTTTGATGACAATGAGTTGTAATCTCATAACAAGCCATTCTGAGCTTCCACATCACCGAATCGAACAACCGTTTGATGACAATGAGATGTAATCTCATAACAAGCTGTTTCTAGCTTCCACATCACCAAATCAATCAACCGTTCAATGATAATGAGTTGTAATCTCATAACAAGCTGTTCTAAGCTTCCACAACACTGAATTGATCAACCGTTCAATAACAATGAGTTGTAATCTCATAACAAGCTGTTCTGAGCTTCCACATTGCCGAATCGATCAACCGTTCGATGACAATGAGTTATAATCTCATAACAAGCCATTCTGAGCTTCCACATCACCGAATCGATCAACTATTTGATGACAATGAGTTGTAATCTCATAACAAGTTGTTCTAAGCTTCCACATCGCCGAATCAATCAACCGTTCGATGATAATGTGTTGTAATCTCATAACAAGCTGTTTTGAGCTTCCACATCGCCAAATCGATCAACCGTTTAATAACAATGAGTTGTAGTCTAATAACAAGCTCTTCTGAACTTCCACATTGCTGAATCGATCAACCATTCAATGACAATGAGTTGTAATCTCATAAGAAGCTGTTCTGAGCTTCCACATCAACGAATCGATCAACCGTTTGATGACAATGAGTTGTAATCTCATAACAAGCTGTTCTGAGCTTCCACATCACCGAATCAATCAACCGTTCGATGATAATGAGTTGTAATCTAATAACAAGCTATTCTGAGCTTCCACATCGCTGAATCAATCAACTGTTTGATCATAATGAGTTGTAATCTCATAACAAACAGTTCTGAGCTTCCACATCGCTGAATCAATCAACCATTCAATGATAATGAGTTGTAATCTCATAACAAGCTGTTCTGAGCTTCCACATCACTGAATCAATCAACCATTCAATAACAATGACTTGTAATCTCATAACAAGTTGTTCTGAGCTTCCACATCACCGAATCGATCAACCGTTTGATGACAATGAGTTGTAATCTCATAACAAGCCGTTCTGAGCTTCCACATTGCCGAATCGATCAACCGTTCAATAACAATGAGTTGTAGTCTCATAACAAGCTATTTTGAGCTTCCACATCACTGAATCGATCAACCATTCGATGACAATGAGTTGTAATCTCATAACAAGCTGTTCTGAGCTTCCACATTGCCGAATCAATCAACCGTTTGATGATAATGAGTTCTAATCTCATAACAAGCTATTCTGAGCTTCCACATCACCGAATCAATCAACCGTTTGATGATAATGAGTTGTAATCTCATAACAAGCTATTCTGAGCTTCCACATTACCGAATCAATCAACCGTTCGATGATAATTAGTTGTAATCTCATAACAAGCTGTTCTGAGCTTCCACATCACCGAATCGATCAACCATTCAATAACAATGAGTTGTAATCTCATAACAAGTTGTTCTGAGGTTCCACATCACCGAATCGATCAACCGTTCAATGACAATGAGTTGTAATCTCATAACAAGCCGTTCTGAGCTTCCACATCGCCAAATCGATCAACCGTTTGATGACAATGAGTTGTAATCTCATATCAAGCTATTCTGAGCTTTCACATCACCGAATCAATCAACTGTTTGATGATAATGAGTTGTAATCTCATAATAAGCTGTTCTGAGCTTCCACATTGCCGAATCGATCAACCGTTTGATGACAATGAGTTGTAATCTCATAACAAGTTGTTCTGAGCTTCCACATCGCCGAATTAATCAACCATTTGATGATAATGAGTTGTAATCTCATAACAAGCTATTCTGAGCTTCCACATCACTGAATTGATCAACCGTTTGATGATAATGATTTGTAATCTCATAACAAGCTGTTCTGAGCTTCCACATCGCCAAATTGATCAACCGTTTGATGATAATAAGTTATAATCTCATAACAAGTTGTTCTGAGCTTCCACATTGCCAAATCGATCAACCATTCAATAACAATGAGTTGTAATCTCATAATAAGCTATTCTGAGCTTCCACATCGTTGAACCGATCAACCGTTTGGTGACAATGAGTTGTAATCTCATAACAAGCCATTCCTAGCTTCCACATCACCGAATCGATCAACCGTTTGATGACAATTAGTTTTAATCTCATGACAAGCTTTTCTGAGCTTCCACGTCACCGAATCAATCAACCATTTGATAATAATGATTTGTAATCTCATAATAAGCTGTTCTAAGCTTCCACATCACCAAATTGATCAACCATTCAATAACAATGAGTTGTAATCTCATAACAAGTTGTTCTAAGCTTCCACATCACTGAATCGATCAATCGTTCGATGACAATGAGTTGTAATCTCATATCAAGTCATTCTAAGCTTCCACATCACTGAATTGATCAATTGTTTGACGACAATGAGTTGTAATCTCATAACAAGCTGTTCTGAGCTTCCACATCACCGAATCAATCAACCGTTCAATGATAATGAGTTGTAATCTCATAACAAGCTATTCTGAGTTTCCACATCACTGAATCGATCAACCGTTCAATAACAATGAGTTGTAATCTCATAACAAGCTATTCTGAGCTTCGACATCGCCGAATTTATCAACCGTTCGATGACAATGAGTTGTAATCTCATAACAAGTCGTTCTGAGCTTCCATGTCACTGAATCGATCAACCGTTTGATGACAATGAGTTGTAATCTTATAACAAGCTATTCTGAGCTTCCACATCACTGAATCAATCAACCGTTCGATGACAATGAGTTGTAATCTTATTACAAGCTGTTCTGAGTTTCCACATCGCCGAATCGATCAACCGTTCAATGATAATGAGTTGTAATCTCATAACAAGTTGTTCTGAGCTTCCACATCGCCGAATTGATCAACCGTTTGATGATAATATGTTGTAATCTCATAACAAGTTATTCTGAGCTTCCACATCACTAAATCCATCAACCGTTCAATAACAATGAGTTATAATCTCATAACAAGTTGTTCTGAGCTTCCACATCGCCGAATCAATCAACCGTTCGATGATAATGAGTTGTAATCTCATAACAAGCCATTCTGAGCTTCCACATTGCCGAATCGATCAACCATTTGATGACAGTGAGTTGTAATCTCATAACAAGCTATTCTGAGCTTCCACATCACTGAATCAATCAATCGTTTGATGATAATGAGTTGTAATCTCATAACAAGCTGTTCTGAGCTTCCACATCGCTGAATCGATCAACTATTGAATAACAATGAGTTGTAATCTCATAACAAGCTAGTCTGAACTTCCACATTGCCGAATCAATCAACTATTCGATGACAATGAGTTGTAATCTCATAACAAGCTGTTCTGAGCTTCCACATCACCGAATCGATCAACCGTTTGATGACAATGAGTTGTAATCTCATAAAAAGCTATTCTGAGCTTCCACATCATCGAATCAATCAACCGTTTGATGATAATGAGTTGTAATCTCGTAACAAGCTATTCTGAGCTTCCACATCGCCGAATCGATCAACCATTTGATGATAATGAGTTATAATCTCATAACAAGCTGTTCTGGGCTTCCACATCGCTGAATTGATCAACCATTTGATGATAGTAAGTTGTGATCTCATAACAATCTATTCTAAGCTTCCACATCGCTGAATCGATCAACCGTTCAATAATAATGAGTTGTAATCTCATAACAAGCTGTTCTGAGCTTCCACATCGCTGAATCGATCAACCGTTCAATGACAATGAGTTGTAATCTCACAACAAGCCATTCTGAGCTTCCACATCACTAAATCGATCAACCGTTTGATGACAATGAGTTGTAATCTCATAACAAGCTATTCTGAGCTTCCACATCGGCGAATCAATCAACCATTCAATGATAATGAGTTGTAATCTCATAACAAGCTATTCTGAGCTTCCACATCACTGAATCGATCAACCGTTCAATAACAATGAGTTGTAATCTCATAACAAGCTGTTTTGAGCTTCCACATCGCCGAATCGATCAACCGTTTGTTGACAATGAGTTGTAATCTCATAACTAGCCGTTCTGAGCTTCCACATCACCGAATCAATCAACCATTTGATGACAATGAGTTGTAATCTCATAACAAGCTTTTCTGAGCTTCCACATCACCAAATCAATCAACCATTCAATGATAATGAGTTGTAATCTCATATCAAGCTGTTCTGAGCTTCCACTTCGCCGAATCGATCAACCGTTCAATAAAAATGAGTTTTTATCTCATAACAAGCTATTCTAACCTTCCACATCGCCGAATCAATCAACCGTTTGATAACAATGAGTTGTAATCTCATAACAACCCATTTTGAGCTTCCACATCGCCGAATCGATCAACCATTTGATGACAATGAGTTGTAATCTTATAACAAGTTGTTCTAAGCTTCCACATCACTGAATCCATCAACCATTTGATGATAATGAGTTGTAATCTCATAACAAGCTTTTCTGAGGTTTGACATCGCCAAATCAATCAACCGTTTGATGATAATGAGTTGTAATCTCATAACAAGCAGTTCTGAGCTTTCACATCACTGAATCAATCAACCATTCAATGATAATGAGTTGTAATCTGATAACAAGCTATTCTGAGCTTCCACATCGCCGAGTCGATCAACCGTTCAATAACAATGAGTTGTAATCTCATAACAAGTTGTTCTGAGCTTCCACATCACTGAATCGATCAACCCTTCGATGAAAATGAGTTGTAATCTCATAACAAGCTATTTTGAGCTTCCACATCGCCGAATCGATCAACAGTTTGATGACAATGAGTTGTAATCTCATAACAAGTTGTTCTGAGCTTCCACATTGCTGAATCAATCAACCGTTTGATGATAATGAGTTGTAATCTCATAACAAGCTGTTCTGAGCTTCCACATCGCCAAATCGATCAACCGTTCAATAACAATGAGTTGTAATCTCATAACAACTTGTTCTAAGCTTCCACATCACCAAATCAATCAACTGTTCGATGACAATGAGTTGTAATCTCATAACAAGCCGTTCTGAGCTTCCACATCACCGAATTGATCATCCGTTTGATGACAATGAGTTGTAATCTCATAACAAGCTGTTTTGAGCTTCCACATCACTGAATCAATCAACCATTCAATCATAATGAGTTGTATTCTCATAACAAGCTGTTCTGAGCTTCCACATCGGCAAATCGATCAATCGTTCAATAACAATGAGTTGTAATCTCATAACAAGCTATTCTGAGCTTCCACATCGCTGAATTGATCAACCATTCGATGACAATGAGTTGTAATCTCATAACAAGCCATTCTAAGCTTCTACATTGCCGAATCGATCAACAGTTTGATGACAATGAGTTGTAATCTCATAACAAGCTGTTCTGAGCTTTCACATTGCCGAATCAATCAATCGTTCGATGATAATGAGTTGTAATCTCATAACAAGCTGATCTGAGCTTCCACATCACCGAATCAATCAACTGTTTGATGATAATGAGTTGTAATCTCATAACAAGCTGTTCTAAGCTTCCACATCACCGAATTGATCAACCTTTCAATGATAATAAGTTGTAATCTCATAACAAGCTATTCTAAGCTTCCACATCGCCGAATCGATCAACCGTTCAATAACAATGAGTTGTAATCTCATAACAAGCTATTCTGAGCTTCCACATCACCGAAATGATCAACTATTCGATGACAATGAGTTGTAATCTCATAACAAGCTATTTTGAGCTTCCACATTGCCGAATTGATCAACCGTTCGATGATAATGAGTTGTAATCTCATAACAAGCTGTTATGAGCTTCCACATCACCGAATCGATCAACTGTTCAATAATAATGAGTTGTAATCTCATAACAAGCTATTCTGAGCTTCCACATCACCGAATCAATCAACTGTTCGATGACAATGAGTTGTAATCTCATAACAGGCCATTTTGAGCTTCCACATCACCGAATCGATCAACCGTTTGATGACAATGAGTTGTAATCTCATAACAAGCTGTTCCAAGCTTCCACATCGCCGAATCAATCAACCATTTGATGATAATGAGTTGTAATCTAATAACAAGATATTCTGAGCTTCCACATCGCCGAATTGATCAACTGTTCGATGATAATGAGTTGTAATCTCATAACAAGCTGTTCTAAGCTTCCACATTGCCGAATTAATCAACCATTCGATGATAATAAGTTGTAATCTCATAACAAACTGTTCTGAGCTTCCACATCACCGAATCGATCAACCGTTCAATAACAATGAGTTGTAATCTCATTACAAGCTATTCTGAGCTTCCACATCGCCGAATTGATCAACCGTTCGATGATAATGAGTTGTAATCTCATAACAAGCTGTTCTGAGCTTCCACATCGCCAAATCGATCAACCGTTCAATAATAATGAGTTGTAATCTCATAACAAGCTGTTCTGAGCTTCCACATCACCGACTCAATCAACTGTTCGATGACAATGAGTTGTTATCTCATAACAAGCCATTTTGAGCTTCCACATCACCAAATCAATCAACCGTTTGATGATAATGAGTTGTAATCTCATAACAAGCTGTTCTGAGCTTCCACATTGCCGAATCAATCAACCGTTTGATGATAATGAGTTGTAATCTCATAACAAGCTATTCTGAACTTCCACATCTCCGAATCGCTCAACCGTTTAATAATAATGAGTTGTAATCTCATAACAAGTTGTTCTAAGCTTCCACATCACCGAATCAATCAACCGTTCGATGATAATGAGTTGTAATCTCATAACAAGTTGTTCTAAGCTTCCACATCACTAAATCGATCAACCATTTGATGACAATGAGTTGTAATCTCATAACAAGCTATTCTGAGCTTCCACATCCCAGAATCAATCAACCGTTCAATGATAATGAGTTGTAATCTTGTAACAAGCAATTCTGAGCTTCCACATCGACAAATCGATCAACCGTTTGATGATAAGAAGTTTTAATCTCATAATAAGCTGTTCTAAGCTTCCACATCGCCGAATCGATGAACCGTTCAATAAAAATGAGTTGTAATCTCATAACAAGCTATTCTGAGCTTCCACATCGCTGAATCGATCAACTGTTTGATGATAATGAGTTGTAATCTCATAATAAACCATTTTGAGCTTCCACAACGCTGAATCGATCAACCGTTTGATGACAATGAGTTGTAATCTCATAACAAGCTATTCTAAGCTTCCACATCGCCGAATCAATCAACTGTTCGATGACAATGAGTTCTAATCTTGAAACAAGCTATTCTGAGCTTTCATATCACCGAATCGATCAACCGTTTTATGATAATGAGTTGTAATCTCATAACAAGCTGTTCTGAGCTTCCACATCACCAAATTGATCAACCATTTGATGATAATAACTTGTAATGTCATAACAAGCTGTTCTGAGCTTCCACATCGTCGAATTGATCAACTGTTCAATAACAATGAGTTGTAATCTCATAACATGCTGTTCTGAGCTTCCACATCACTGAATCGATCAACTGTTTGATGACAATGAGTTATAATCACATAACAAGCCATTCTGATCTTCCACATCACCGAATTGATCAACCGTTTGATGACAATGAGTTGTAATCTCATAACAAGCTATTCTGAGCTTCCACATCGCCGAATCAATCAACTGTTAGATGATATTTAGTTGTAATCTCATAACAAGCTGTTTTGAGCTTCCACATCGCTGAATCGATCGACTGTTTGATGACAATGAGTTGTAATCTCATAACAAGCCATTCTGAGCTTCCACATCACCGAATCGATCAACCGTTTGATGACAATGAGTTATAATCTCATAACAAGCTATTCTCAGCCTCCACATCATCGAATCAATCAACCGTTCGATGATAATGAACTGTAATCTCGTTAAAAGCTGTTCTGAGCTTCCACATCGTCGAATTGATCAATCGTTTGATGATAATGAGTTGTAATCTCATAACAAGCAGTTCTGAGCTTCCACATCACTGAATTGATCAACCGTTCGATGATAATAAGTTGTAATCTCATAACAAGTTGTTCTGAGCTTCCACATCGCTGAATCGATCAACCGTTCAATAACAATGAGTTGTTATCTCATAAAAAGCTATTCTGAGCTTCCACATCGCCGAATGGATCAACCGTTTGATGACAATGAGTTGTAATCTCATAACAAGCCATTCTGAGCTTCCACATCACTGAATCGATCAACCATTTGATGATAATGAGTTATAATCTCATAACAAGCTGTCTCTAGCTTCCACATCGCCGAATCAATCAACCGTTCGATGATAATGAGTTGTAATCTCATAACAAGCTATTCTAAGCTTCCACATCACTTAATCGATCAATCGTTCAATAACAATGAGTTGTAATCTCATAACAAGCTGTTCTGAGCTTCCACATCGCCGAATCGATCAACCGTTCGATGACAATGAGCTGTAATCTCATAACAAGCCATTTTGAGCTTCCACATCATTGAATCGATCAACTGTTTGATGACAATGAGTTGTAATCTCATAAAAGGTTGTTCTGAGCTTCCACATCGCTGAATCAATCAACCATTTGATGATAATGAGTTGTAATCTCATAACAAGCTATTTTTAGCTTCCACATCGCCAAATTAATCAACCATTCAATAACAATGAGTTGTAATCTCATAACAAGCTGTTCTGAGCTTCCACATCGCCAAATCGATCAACCGTTCAATGACAATAAGTTATAATCTCATAACAAGCTGTTCTAAGCTTCCACATCAACGAATCGATCAACCGTTTGATAACAATGAGTTGTAATCTCATAACAAGTTGTTCTGACCTTCCACATCACCAAACCAATCAACCGTTCGATGATAATGAGTTGTAATCTCATAACAAGCTATTCTGAGCTTCCACATCACTGAATCAATCAACCGTTTGATGATAATGAGTTGTAATCTCATAACAAGCAGTTCTGAGTTTCCACATCGCCAAATTAATCAACCGTTCAATGATAATGAGTTGTAATCTCATAACAAGCTGGTCTGAGCTTCCACTTCGCTGAATCAATCAACCGTTCAATAACAATGAGTTGTAATCTCATAACAAGATGTTCTGAGCTTCCACATCGCCGAATCGATCAACCGTTGATGACAATGAGTTGTAATCTCATAATAAGCCATTCTGAGCTTCCACATCGCCAAATCGATCAACCATTTGATGACAATGAGTTGTAATCTCATAACAAGCTATTCTGAGCTTCCACATCACCGAATCAATCAACCGTTCGATGATAATGAGTTGTAATCTCATAACAACCTGTTCTGAGCTTCCACATCGCCGAATCGATCAACCGTTCAACAACAAAAAGTTGTAATCTCATAACAAGCTATTTTGAGCTTCCACATCACCGAATTGATCAACCGTTCGATGACAATGAGTTGTAATCTAATAATAAGCCGTTCTAAGCTTCCACATCGCTGAATCGATCAACCGTTTGATGACAATGAGTTGTAATCTCATAACAAGCTGTTATGAGCTTCCACATCGCTGAATCAATCAACCGTTCAGTGATAATGAGTTGTAATCTCATAAAAGTTTGTTCTGAGCTTCCACATCATTGAATCAATCAACCGTTCGATGATAATGAGTTGTAATATTATAACAAGCTATTCTGAGCTTCCACATCGCCGAATCAATCAACCGTTTGATGATAATGAGTTGTAATCTCATAACAAGCTATTCTGAGCTTCCACATTACCGAATCGATCAACCGGTCAATAACAATGACTTGTAATCTCATAACAAGCTATTCTGAGCTTCCACATCGCCGAATCGATCAACCATTCGATGACAATGAGTTGTAATCTCATAACAAGCTGTTCTGAGCTTCCACATTGCTGAATCGATCAACCGTTTGATGACAATGACTTGTAATCTCATAACAAGCTGTTTTGAGCTTCCACATCGCCGAATCAATCAACCATTCAATGATAATGAGTTGTAATCTTGTAACAAGCTGTTCTGAGCTTCCACATCACTGAATCGATCAACCGTTGGATGATAATAAGTTGTAATCTCATAACAAGCTATTATGAGCTTCGACATCGTCGAATTGATCAACCGTTTGATGATAATAAGTTGTAATCTCATAACAAGCTATTCTGAGCTTCCACATCACCAAATCAATCAACCATTCAATAACTATGAGTTGTAATCTCATAACAAGCTATTCTGAGCTTCCACATCACCGAATCGATCAACCGTTCGATGACGAGTTGTAATCTCATAACAAGCCATTCTGAGCTTCCACATCGCCGAATCGATCAACCGTTTGATGACAATATGTTGTCATCTCATAACAAGCTATTCTGAGCTTCCACATCACTGAATCAATCAACCATTCAATGATAATGAGTTGTAATCTCATAACAAGCTATTCTGAGCTTCCACATCACTGAATCGATCGACCGTTCAATAACAATGAGTTGTAATCTCATAACAAGCTGTTCTGAGCTTCCACATCGCCGAATCGATCAACCGTTCAATGACAATGAGTTATAATCTCATAAAAAGCTATTCTAAGCTTCCACATCGCCGAATTGATGAACCATTTGATGATAATGAGTTGTAATCTCATAAAAAGCTATTCTGAGCTTCCATATCGCCAAATCAATCAACCATTTGATGATAATGAGTTGTAATCTCATAACAAGCTATTCTGAGCTTCCACATCGCCAAATCAATCAACCGTTCGATGCTAATGAGTTGTAATCTCATAATAAGCTATTCTGAGCGTCCACATCACCGAATCAATCAACCGTTCGATGATAATGAGTTCTAATCTCATAACAAGCTATTTTGAGCTTCCACATCGCCGAATCGATGAACCGTTCAATAATAATGAGTTGTAATCTCATAACAAGCTGTTCTGAGCTTCTACATCACCGAATCAATCAACCGTTCGATGACAGTGAGTTGTAATCTCATAACAAGCCGTTCTAAGCTTCCACATCATTGAATCGATCAACCGTTTGATGACAATGAGTTGTAATCTCATAACAAGCTGTTCTGAGCTTCCACATCGCTGAATCAATCAACCATTCGATGACAATGAGTTGTAATCTCATAAAAAGCTAGTCTGAGGTTCCACATCGCCGAATCGATCAACCGTTTAATAACAATGAGTTGTAATCTCATAACAAGCTATTCTGAGCTTCCACATCGCCGAATCGATCAACCATTCGATTACAATGAGTTGTAATCTCATAACAAGCTATTCTGAGCTTCCACATCACAGAATTGATCAACCATTTGATGACAATGAGTTGTAATCTCATAACAAGCTGTTCTGAGCTTCCACATCATTGAATCAATCAACCGTTTGATGATAATAAGTTGTAATTTCATAACAACCTGTTCTGAGCTTCCACATCGCCGAATCGATCAACCGTTCAATAACAATGAGTTGTAATCTCATAACAAGCTGTTCTGAGCTTCCACATCACCGAATTGATGAACCGTTCGATGACAATGAGTTGTAATCTCATAACAAGATGTTCTTAGCTTCCACATCGCCGAATTGATCAACCGTTTGATGACAATGAGTTATAATCTCATAACAAGCCATTCTGAGCTTCCACATCGCCGAATCAATCAACCGTTATATAACAATGAGTTGTAATCTCATAACAAGCAATTTTGAGCTTCCACATCGCTGAATCGATCAACCGTTTGATGACAATGAGTTGTAATCTCATAACAAGCTATTATAAGCTTCCACATCGCCGAATCGATCAACCGTTTGATGACAATGAGTTGTAATCTCATAACAAGCTATTTTGAGCTTCCACATCGCCGAATCAATCAATCGTTCGATGATAATGAGTTGTAATCTCATAACAAGCTGTTCTGAGCTTCCACATTACCGAATCAATCAACCGTTCGATGATAATGAATTGTAATCTCATAACAAGCTATTCTCAGCTTTCTCATCACCAAATCAATCAACCGTTCGATGATTATTAGTTGTAATCCCACAACAAGCTATTCAAAGCTTCCACATCACCGAATCGATCAACCATTCAATAACAATGAGTAGTAGTCTCATAACAAGTTGTTCTAAGCTTCCACATTGCCGAATTGATGAACCGTTCGATGACAATGAGTTGTAATCTCATAACAAGCCATTCTGAGCTTCCACATCGCCACATCAATCAACCGTTTGATGACAATGAGTTGTAATTTCATAACAAGCTATTCTAAGGTTCCACATCACTGAATCAATCAACCGTTTGATGATAATGAGTTGTAATCTCATAACAAGCTATTTTGAGCTTCCACATTGCCGAATCGATCAACCGTTTGATGACAATGAGTTGTAATCTCATAAAAACCTATTCTAAGCTTCCACATCGCTGAATTAATCAACCGTTTGATGATAATGAGTTGTAATCTCCTAACAAGCTATTCTGAGCTTTCACATCACTGAATCGATTAACCGTTCGATGATAATGAGTTGTAATCTCATAACAAGCTATTCTGAGCTTCCACATCGCCGAATTGATCAACCGTTTGATGATAATAAGTTATAATCTCATAACAAGCTGTTCTGAGCTTCCACATCGCCAAATCAATCAACCGTTTAATAACAATGAGTTGTAATCTCATAATAGGCTATTCTGAGCTTCCACATCACTGAATCGATCAACCGTTCGGTGAGAATGAGTTGTAATCTCATAACAAGCCGTTTTGAGCTTCCACATCGCCGAATCAATCAACCATTTGATGACAATGAGTTGTGATCTCATAACAAGCTATTCTGAGCTTCCACATCGCCGAATCAATCAACCGTTCGATGATAATGATTTGTAATCTCATAACAATCTGTTCTGAGCTTCCACGTCACCGAATCAATGAACCATTCAATAACAATGAGTTGTAATCTCATAAAAAGCTATTCTAAGCTTCCACATCGCTAAATCAATCAACCATTCGATGACAATGAGTTGTAATCTCATAACAAGCCGTTCTGAGCTTCCACATCGCCGAATTGATCAACCGTTTGATGACAATGAGTTATAATCTCATAACAAGCTATTCTGAGCTTCCACATCGCCAAATCTATCAACCGTTCAATGATAATGAGTTGTAATGTCATAACAAGCTTTTCTAAGCTTCCACATCGCTAAATCGATCAGCCATTCAATAACAATGAGTTGTAATCTCATAACAAGCTGTTCTGAGCTTCCACATCGCTGAATTGATCAATCGTTCGATGACAATGACTTATAATCTCATAACAAGCCGTTCTGAGCTTCCACGTCGCTGAATCGATCAACCATTTGATGACAATGAGTTGTAATCTTATAACAAGCTATTCTAAGCTTCCACATTGCCAAATCAATCAACCGTTCGATGACAATGAGTTGTAATCTCGTAACAAGCTGTTCTAAGCTTCCACATCACCGAATCGATCAACCATTCGATGATAATGAGTTGTAATCTCATAACAAGCTATTCTGAGCTTCCACATCGCCGAATTGATCAACCATTCAATGATAATAAGTTGTAATCTCATAACAAGTTGTTTTAAGCTTCCACATCACTGAATCCATCAATCATTCAATAACAATGAGCTGTAATCTCATAACAAGCTGTTCTAAGCTTCCACATCACCGAATCAATCAACCATTCGATGATAATGAGTTGTAATCTCATAACAAGCAATTCTGAGCTTCCACATCACCGAATCGATCAACCGTTTGATGATAACGAGTTGTAATCTCATAACAAGTTGTTCTGAGCTTCCAAATCGCTGAATCAATCAACCGTTCGATGATAATGAGTTGTAATCTCATAACAAGTTGTTCTGAGCTTCCACATCACCGAATCGATCAACCATTCAATAACAATGAGTTGTAATCTCATAACAAGCTGTTCTAAGCTTCCACATCGCTGAATTGATCAACAGTTTGATGACAATGAGTTGTAATCTCGTAACAAGCTGTTCTGAGCTTCCACATCGCCGAATCAATCAACCCTTCGATGATAATGAGTTGTAATCTCATAACAAGCTGTTCTGAGCTTCCACATCACTGAATCGATCAACCGTTCAATAACAATGAGTTGTAATCTCATAACAAGCTGTTCTGAGCTTCCACATCACCGAATCGATCAACCATTCAATAACAATGAATTGTAATCTCATAACAAGCTATTTTGAGCTTCCACATCGCCGAATCGATCAACCATTTGATGCCAATGAGTTTTAATCTCATAATAAGCCATTCTGAGCTTCCACATTGCCGAATCGATCAACTGTTTGATGACAATGAGTTGTAATCTCATAACAAGCTGTTCTAAGCTTCCACATCACTGTATCAATCAGCCATTCGATGATAATGAGTTGTAATCTCATAACAAGCTGTTCTGAGCTTTGACATCAGTGAATCAATCAACCGTTGGATGATAATGAGTTGTAATCTCCGAATCGATCAACCGTTTGATGACAATGAGTTGTAATCTCATAACAAGCTGTTCTGAGCTTCCACATCGCTGAATCAATCAACCGTTCAATGATAATGAGTTGTAATCTCATAACAAGCTGTTCTGAGC
>MU227698.1:319152-348476 GCA_018584345.1 Thuja plicata
ACCGTTCGATGACAATGAGTTGTAATCTCATAACAAGCCGTTCTGAGCTTCCACATCGCCGAATCGATCAACCGTTTGATGACAATGAGTTGTAATCTCATAACAAGTTGTTCTGAGCTTCCACATCACTGAATCAATCAACCATTCGATGATACTGAGTTGTGATCTCATAACAAGCTGTTCTGAGCTTCCACATCACCGAATGAATCAACCGTTTGATGATATTGAGTTGTAATCTCATAACAAGCTGTTCTGAGCTTCCACATTGCCGAATCGATCAACCGTTCAATAATAATGAGTTGTAATCTTATAACAAGTTGTTCTGAGCTTCCACATCACCGAATCGATCAACCATTTGATGACAATGAGTTGTAATCTCATAACAAGCTGTTCTAAGCTTCCACATCACCGAATTGATCAACCGTTCGATGATAATGAGTTGTAATCTCATAACAAGTTGTTCTGACCTTCCACATCACCGAATCAATCAACCGTTTGATGATAATGAGTTTTGATCTCATAACAAGCTGTTCTAAGCTTCCACATCACCGAATCGATCAACTGTTCAATAACAATGAGTTGTAATCTCATAACAAGCTGTTCTGAGCTTCCACATCGCCGAATCGATCAACCATTTGATGACAATGAGTTGTAATCTCATAACAAGCTGTTCTGAGCTTCCACATCACCGAATCGATGAACCGTTCATTAACAATGAGTTGTAATCTCATAACAAGCTGTTCTGAGCTTCCACATCACTGAATCGATCAACCGTTCGATGATAATGAGTTGTAATCTCATAACAAGCTGTTCTGAGCTTCCACATCGCTGAATTGGTCAACCGTTCAATGATAATGAGTTGTAATCTCATAACAAGCTGTTCTAAGCTTCCACATCACCGAATTGATCAACCGTTTGATGACAATGAGTTATAATCTCATAACAAGCTATTCTGAGCTTCCACATCACCGAATCAATCAACCATTTGATGACAATGAGTTGTAATCTCATAACAAGCTGTTCTGAGCTTCCACATTGCTGAATCGATCAACCGTTCGATGATAATGAGTAGTAATCTCATAACAAGTTGTTCTAAGCTTCCACATTGCCGAATTGATCAACCGTTCGATGATAATAAGTTGTAATCTCATAACAACCTATTCTGAGCTTCCACATCGCTGAATCGATCAACCGTTCAAAAACAATGAGTTTTAATCTCATCACAAGCTGTTCTGAGCTTCCACATCACCAAATTGAGCAACCGTTCGATGATAATGAGTTGTAATCTCATAACAAGCTATTCTGAGCTTCCACATCGCTGAATTGATCAACCATTCGATGATAAAAAGTTGTAATCTCATAACAAGCTATTTTGAGCTTCCACATCGCTGAATTGATCAACCGTTCAATAACAATGAGTTGTAATCTCATAACAAGCTATTCTAAGCTTCCACATCACCGAAATGATCAATCATTTGATGATAATGAGTTGTAATCTCATAACAAGCCATTCTGAGCTTCCACATCACCAAATTGATCAACCATTCGATGACAATGACTTGTAATCTTATAACAAGCTGTTATGAGCTTCCACATCACCGAATCAATCAACCGTTTGATAATAATGAGTTGTAATCGCATAACAAGCTGTTCTGAGCTTCCACATCGCCAAATCACTCAACCGTTCAATAATAATGAGTTCTAATCTCATAACAAGCTATTCTGAGCTTCCACATCGCCGAATCGATCAACCATTTCATGATAATGAGTTGTAATCTCATAACAAGCCGTTATGAGCTTCCACATCGCCAAATCGATCAACCGTTTGATGATAATGAGTTGTAATCTCATAACCAGCTGTTCTGAGTTTCCACGTCCCTGAATCAATCAACCATTCGATGATAATGAATTGTAATCTCATAACAAGCTGTTCTGAGCTTCCACATCGCTGAATCGATCAACCGTTCAATAACAATGAGTTGTAATCTCATAACAAGTTGTTTTGAGCTTCCCCATCACCAAATTGATCAACCATTCAATGACAATGAGTTGTAATCTCATAACAAGCCATTCTGAGCTTCCACATCGTCGAATTGATCAACTGTTTGATGACAATAAGTTGTAATCTCATAACAAGCTATTCTGAGCTTCCACATTACTGAATCAATCAAACGTTCGATGATAATGAGTTGTAATCTCATAACAAGCTATTCTGAGCTTCCACATAGCAGAATCAATCAACCGTTCGATGATAATGAGTTGTAATCTCATAAGAAGCTGTTCTGAGCTTCCACATCGCCGAATCAATCAACCTTTCGATGATAATGAGTTGTAATCTCATAACAAGCTGTTCTGAGATTCCACATCGCCAAATCGATCAACCGTTCAATAACAATGAGTTGTAATGTCATAACAAGCTGTTTTGAACTTGGACATCGCTGAATTGATCAACCGTTTGATGACAATGAGTTTTAATCTCATAACAAGCCATTCTAAGCTTCCACATCACTAAATCGATCAACCGTTCAATAACAATGAGTTGTAATCTCATAACAAGCTATTCTGAGCTTCCACATCGCTGAATCGACCAACCATTCCATGAAAATGAGTTGTAATCTCATAACAAGCCGTTCTGAGCTTCCACATCACTGAATCGATCAACCGTTTGATGACAATGAGTTGTAATCTCATAACAAGCTATTCTGAGCTTCCACATCGCCGAATCGATCAACCATTCAATAACAATGAGTTGTAATGTCATAACAAGCTGTTCTAAGCTTCCACATCGCCGAATCGATCAACCGTTCAATGATAATGAGTTGTAATCTCATAACAAGCCGTTCTGAGCTTCCACATCGCCTAATCAATCAACCGTTCAATGATAATGAGTTGTAATCTCATAACAAGCTATTATGAGCTTCCACATCACCGAATCGATCAACCGTTCGATGACAATGAGTTGTAATCTCATAACAAGCCATTCTTAGCTTCCACATCCCCAAATCGATCAACCGTTTGATGACAATGAGTTGTAATCTCATAATAAGCTATTCTAAGCTTCCACATCGCTGAATCAATCAACCATTCGATGATAATGAGTTGTAATCCCATAACAAGCTGTTCTGAGCTTCCACATCACCGAATCGATCAACCGTTCAATAACAATGAGTTGTAATCTCATAACAAGCTGTTCTAAGCTTCCACATCATCGAATCGATCAACCATTTGATGACAATGAGTTGTAATCTCATAACAAGCCATTCTGAGCTTCCACATCACCGAATCGATCAACCGTTTGATGACAATGAGTTGTAATCTCATAACAAGCTATTCTAAGCTTCCACATCGCCGAATCAATCAGCCCTTCGATGACAATGAGTTGTAATCTTGTAACAAGCTGTTCTGAGCTTCCACATAGCCAAATCGATCAACCGTTCAATGATAATGAGTTGTAATCTCATAACAAGTTGTTCTGGGCTTCCACATCACCGAATTGATCAACCGTTCGATGATAATAAGTAGTAATCTCATAACAAGCTATTCTGAGCTTCCACATCGCCGAATCAATAAACTGTTTGATGATAATGAGTTGTAATCTCATAACAAGCTGTTCTGAGCTTCCACATCGCCGAATCGATCAACCATTCAATAACAATGAGTTGTAATCTCATAACAAGTTGTTCTGAGCTTCCACATCGCCGAATCAATCAACCATTCGATGACAATGAGTTGTAATCTCATAACAAGCCATTCTGAGTTCCACATCACTGAATCGATCAACCATTTGATAAAAATGAGTTGTAATCTCATAACAAGCTGTTCTGAGCTTCCACATCGCCGAATCAATCAACCGTTTGATGATAATGAGTTGTGATCTCGTAACAAGCTTTTCTGAGCTTCCACATCGCCGAATCGATCACCCGTTCGATGATAATGAGTTGTAATCTCATAAGTAGCTATTCTGAGCTTCCATATCGCCGAATTGATCAATCATTTGATGATAATAAGTTGTAATCTCATAACAACCTATTCTGAGCTTCCACATCACCGAATCGATCAAATGTTCAATAACAATGAGTTGCAATCGCATAACAAGCTGTTCTGAGCTTCCACATCACCGAATTGATCAACCATTTGATGACAATGAGTTGTAATCTCATAACAAGCCATTCTGAGCTTCCACATCGCTGAATTGATCAACCATTTGATGACAATGAGTTGTAATCTCATAGCAAGCTGTTCTGAGCTTCCACATCGCCGAATCAATCAACTGTTCGATGATAATGAGTTGTAATCTCATAACAAGCTGTTCTGAGCTTCCACATCGCCGAATCGATCAACTGTTCAATAATAATGAGTTGTAATCTCATAACAAGCTATTCTGAGCTTCCACATCGCCGAATCGATCAACCATTCGATGATAATGAGTTGTAATCTCATAACAAGCCGTTCTGAGCTTCCACATCACCAAATTGATCAACCGTTTGATGACAATGAGTTATAATCTCATAACAAGTTGTTCTAAGTTTCCACATCGCTGAATCAATCAACCGTTCGATGATAATGATTTGTAATCTCATAACAAGCTGTTCTGAGCTTCCACATCGCCGAATCGATCAACCGTTGAATAACAATGAGTTGTCATCTCATAACAAGCTCTTTTGAGCTTCCACATCGCCGAATCGATCAACCGTTCGATGACAATGAGTTGTATTCTCATAACAAGCTATTCTGAGCTTGCACATCGCCAAATCCATCAACTATTTGATGACAATGAGTTGTAATCTCATAACAAGCTATTCTGAGCTTCCACATCGCCGAATCAATCAACTGTTCGATGATAATGAGTTGTAATCTCATAACAAGTTGTTCTGAACTTCCACATCCCTGAATCAATCAACCATTCGATGATAATGAGTTGTAATCTCATAATAAGCTATTCTGAGCTTCCACATTGCCGAATCAATCAATTGTTCGATGATAATGAGTTGTAATCTCATAACAAGCTGTTCTGAGCTTCCACATCGCTGAATCGATCAATCATTCAATAACAATGAGTTGTAATCTCATAATAAGATGTTCTGAGCTTCCACATCATTGAATCGATCAACCGTTCGATGACAATGAGTTGTAATCTCATAACAAGCCATTCTCAGCTTCCACATCGCCAAATTGATCAACTGTTTGATGACAATGAGTTGTAATCTCATAACAAGCTGTTCTGAGCTTCCACATCGCCGAATCAATCAACCATTTGATGATAATGAGTTGTAATCTCATAACAAGCTATTCTGAGCTTCAACATCGCCGAATCAATCAATTGTTCAATAACAATGAGTTGTAATCTCATAACAAGCTATTCTGAGCTTCCACATCACCGAATTGACCAACCGTTCGATGATAATGAGTTGTAATCTCATAACAAGCTATTCTGAGCTTCCACATCACCAAACCAATCAACCGTTCGATGATAATGAGTTGTAATCTCATAACAAGCTATTCTGAGCTTCCACATCACCGAATCAATCAAGCGTTAGATGATAATGAGTTGTAATCTCATAACAAGCTGTTCTGAGCTTCCACATCGCTGAATCGATCAATCATTCAATAACAATTAGTTGTAATCTCATAACAAGCTGTTATGAGCTTCCACATCGCTGAATCGATGAACCCTTTGATGACAATGAGTTGTAATCTCATAACAAACTATTTTGAGCTTCCAGATCGCCGAATTGATCAACTGTTTGATGACAATGAGTTGTAATCTCATAACAAGCTGTTCTGAGCTTCCACATCGCCGAATCAATCAACCATTTGATGATAATGAGTTGTAATCTCATAACAAGCTATTCTGAGCTTCCACATCACCGAACCAATCAACCGTTCAATAATAATGAGTTGTAATCTCATAACAAGCTGTTTTGAGCTTCCACATCACTGAATCAATCAACCGTTTGATGATAATGAGTTGTAATCTCATAACAAACTGTTCTGAGCTTCCACATCTTTGAATTGATCAACCATTCAATAACAATGAGTTGTAATCTCATAACAAGCTGTTCTAAGCTTCCACATCACCAAATCGATCAACCATTTGATGACAATGAGTTGTAATCTTATAACAAGCTGTTCTGAGCTTCCACATCACCGAATCAATCAATCGTTTAATGATAATGAGTTGTAATCTCATAACAAGCTGTTCTGAGCTTCCACATCGCTGAATAAATCAACCATTCGATGATAATGAGTTGTAATCTCATAACAAGCTGTTCTGAGCTTCCACATCGCCGAATCGATCAACCATTCAATAATAATGAGTTGTAATCTTATAACAAGCTGTTCTGAGCTTCCACATTGCTGAATCGATCAACCGTTTGATGACAATGAGTTATAATCTCATAACAAGCCATTCTGAGCTTCCACATCGCCGAATCGATCAATCATTTGATGACAATGAGATGTAATCTCATAACAAGCTGCTCTGAGCTTCCACATCGCAGAATCAATCAACCATTCGATAATAATGAGTTGTAATCTCATAACAAGCTGTTCTGAGCTTCCACATCGCTGAATCAATCAACCGTTCGATGATAATGAGTTGTACTCTCATAACAAGTTGTTCTGAGCTTCCACATCACCGAATTGATCAACCGTTCGATGATAATAAGTTGTAATCTCATAACAAGCTGTTCTAAGCTTCCACATCGCCGAATCGATCAACAATTTAATAACAATGAGTTGTAATCTCATAACAAGCTGTTTTGAGCTTCCACATCGCCGAATCGATCAACCGTTTGATGATAATGAGTTGTAATCTCATAACAAGCCGTTCTGAGCTTCCACATTGCCGAATCGATCAATCGTTTGATGACAATGAGTTGTAATCTCATAACAAGCTGTTCTGAGCTTCCACATCGCCGAATCAATCAACCGTTCGATGATAATGAGTTGTAATCTCATAACAAGTTGTTCTGAGCTTCTACATCGGCGAATTGATCAACCGTTCAAGAATAATGATTTGTAATCTCATAACAAGCTATTCTAAGCTTCCACATCACCGAAACGATCAACCGTTCGATGATAATGAGTTGTAATCTCATAACAAGCCGTTCTAAGCTTCCACATTGCCAAATTGATCAACCGTTTGATGACAATGAGTTGTAATCTCATAACAAGCTATTTTGAGCTTCCACATCACTGAATCAATCAACCGTTTGATGATAATGAGTTGTAATCTCGTAACAAGCTGTTCTGAGCTTCCACATCGCTGAATCGATCAACCGTTTGATGATAATGAGTTGTAATCTCATAATAAGCTATTCTAAGCTTCCACATCACCGAATTGATCAAGCGTTCGATGATAATAAGTTGTAATCTCATAACAAGCTATTCTGAGCTTACACATTGTTGAATGGATCAACCGTTCAATAACAATGAAATGTAATCTCATAACAAGCTGTTCTGAGCTTGCACATCGCCGAATCGATCAACCATTCGATGACAATGAGTTGTAATCTCATTACAAGCCGTTCTGAGCTTCCACATTGCCGAATTGATCAAAAGTTTGATGACAATGAGTTGTAATCTTATAAGAAGCTGTTCTGAGCTTCCACATCACCGAATCAATCAACCGTTCAATCATAATGAGTTGTAATCTCATAACAAGCTATTCTAAGCTTCCACATCACTGAATAATTCAACCTTTTGATGATGATGAGTTGTAATCTCATAACAAGCAGTTTTGAGCTTCCACATCGCCGAATCGATCAACCGTTCAATAACAATGAGTTGTACTCTCATAAAAATTTGTTCTAAGCTTCCACATCACTGAATCGATCAACCATTTGATGACAATGAGTTTTAATCTCATAACAAGCCATTTTAAGCTTCCACATTGCCGAATCGATCAACCGTTTGATGACAATGAGTTGTAATCTTATAACAAGTTGTTCTGAGCTTCCACATCGCCGAATCAATCAACCGTTCAATGATAATGAGTTTTAATCTCATAACAAGTTGTTCTGAGCTTCCACATCACCAAATCAATCAACCATTCAATAATAATGAGTTGTAATCTCATAACAAGCTGTTCTGAGCTTCCACATTGCCGAATCGATCAACCGTTTGATCACAATGAGTTGTAATCTCATAACAAGCCATTCTGAGCTTCCACATCACCGAATCGATCAAATTTTTGATGACAATGAGTTGTAATCTCATAAAAAGCTATTCTGAGATTCCACATCGCCAAATCAATCAACCGTTCGATGATAATGAGTTGTAATCTCATAACAAGCTATTCTAAACTTCCACATCGCCGAATCGATCAACAGTTCAATAACAATGAGTTGTAATGTCATAACAAGCTATTTTGAGCTTCCACATCACTGAATCAATCAACCGTTCGAAGACAATGAGTTGTAATCTCATAACAAGTCCTTCTGAGCTTCCACATCGCCGAATTGATCAACCGTTTGATGACAATGAGTTGTAATCTCATGACAAGCTGTTCTGAGCTTTCACATCGCCGAATCAATCAACCATTCGATGATAATGATTTGTAATCTCATAAAAAGCTATTCTGAGCTTCCACATCACCGAATCAATAAACCGTTTGATGATAATGAGTTGTAATTTCATAACAAGCTGTTCTGAGCTTCCACATCGCCGAATCGATCAACCTTTTGATGACAATGAGTTGTAATCTCATAACAAGCCGTTCTGAGCTTCCACATCACCAAATCAATCAACCGTTTGATGACAATGAGTTGTAATCTCATAAGAAGTTGTTCTAAGCTTCCACATTGCTGAATCAATAAACCGTTTGATGATAATGATTTATAATCTCATAACAAGCTATTCTGAGCTTCCACATCTCCGAATCGATCAACCGTTGAATAACAAAGAGTTGTAATCTCATAACAAGTTGTTCTGAGCTTCCACATCACTGAATTGATCAACCGTTTGATGACAATGAGTTATATTCTCATAACAAGCCATTCTGAGCTTCCACATCGCCGAATCGATCAACCGTTTGATGACAATGAGTTGTAATCTCATAACAAGCTGTTCTGAGCTTCCACATCACCGAATCAATCAACCGTTCAATAATAATGAGTTGTAATCTCATAACAAGCTGTTCTGAACTTCTACATCACTGAATCAATCAACCGTTCGATGATAATGAGTTGTAATCTCATAACAAGCTATTCCGAGCTTCCACATTGCCGAATGAATCAACCGTTTGATGATAATGAATTGTAATCACATAACAAGCTGTTCTGAGCTTCCACATCGCCGAATCGATCAACCATTCAATAACAATAATTTGTAATCGCATAACAAGCTATTTTGAGCTTTCACATTGCCGAATCGATCAACCGTTCGATGAAAATGAGTTTTAATCTCATAACAAGCTGTTCTGAGCTTCCATATCGCCAAATCGATCAACCGTTTGATGACAATGAGTTGTAATCTCATAACAAGCTATTCTGAGCTTCCACATCACCGAATAAATCAACCGTTTGATGATAATGAGTTGTAATCTCATAACAAGCTGTTCTGAGCTTCCACATCACTGAATCGATCAACCGTTCAATAATAATGAGTTGTAATCTCATAACAAGCTATTCTGAGCTTCCACATCACTGAATCAATCAACCATTTGATGACAATGAGTTGTAATCTCATAACAAGCCATTCTGAGCTTCCACATCACCGAATTGGTCAACCGTTTGATGACAATGAGTTGTAATCTCATAACAAGCTATTCTGAGCTTCCACATCGCCGAATCAATCAACCATTTGATGATAATGAGTTGTAATCTCATAACAAGCTGTTCTAAGCTTCCACATCGCCGAATCGATCAACCATTCAATAACAATGAGTTATAATCTCATAACAAGTTTTTCTAAGCTTCCACATCACCGAATCGATCAACCATTCGATGACAATGAGTTGTAATCTCATAACAAGCCGTTCTAAGCTTCCACATCACCGAACCAATCAACCGTTTATTGACAATGAGTTGTAATCTCATAACAAGCTATTCTGAGCTTCCACATCACCGAATCAATCAACTATTCGATGATAATGAGTTGTAATCTCATAAAAAGTTGTTCTAAGCTTCCACATCACCGAATCAATCAACCGTTTGATGATAATGAGTTGTAATCTGATAACAAGCTGTTCTGAGCTTCCACATCACTGAATCAATCAACCATTCGATGATAATGAGTTGTAATCTCATAACAAGCTATTCTGAGCTTCCACATCGCTGAATCGATCAACCGTTCAATAACAATGAGTTGTAATCTCATAACAAACTATTCTGAGCTTCCACATCGCTGAATCGATCAATCATTCGATGACAATGAGTTGTAATCTCATAACAAGCCATTCTGAGCTTCCAGATTGCCGAATCGATCAACCGTTTAATGACAATGAGTTGTAATCTCATAACAAGCTGTTCTGAGCTTCCACATCACCGAATCAATCAATTGTTCCATGATAATGAGTTGTAATCTCATAACAAGCTATTCTAAGCTTCCACATCACCGAATCGATCAACCATTCACTAACAATGAGTTATAATCTCATAACAAGTTGTTTTGAGCTTCCACATTGCCGAATCGATCAACCGTTCAATCACAATGAGTTGTAATCTCATAAAAAGCTATTCTGAGCTTCCACATCACCGAATCAATCAACCTTTTGATGACAATGAGTTGTAATCTCATAACAAGCTATTCTAAGCTTCCACATCGCCGAATCAATCAACCATTTGATGATAATGAGTTGTAATCTCATAACAAACTGTTCTGAGCTTCCACATCGCCGAATCGATCAAACATTCAATAATAATGAGTTCTAATCTCATAACAAGCTATTATGAGCTTCCACATCACTGACTCGATCAATCGTTCGATGACAATGAGTTGTAATCTCATAACAAGCCGTTCTGAGTTTCCACATTGCCGAATTGATCAACTGTTTGATGACAATGAGTTGTAATCTCATAACAAGCTATTCTGAGCTTCCACATCGCCAATCAATCAACCGTTCGATGATAATGAGTTGTAATCTCATAACAAGCTATTCTGAGCTTCCACATCACTGAATCAATCAACCGTTCGATGACAATGAGTTGTAATCTCATAACAAGCCATTCTGAGCTTCCAGATCGCCGAATCGATCAACCGTTTGATGACAATGAGTTATAATCTCATAACAAGTTGTTCTGAGCTTCCACATCACCGAATCAATCAACTGGAGCATGATAATGAGTTGTAATCTCATAACAAGTTGTTCTGAGCTTCCACATCACCGAATCGATCAACCGTTCAATAACAAAGAGTTGTAATCTCATAACAAGCTGTTCTAAGCTTCCACATCACCGAATTGATCAACCGTTTGATGATAATGAGTTGTAATCTCATAACAAGCCATTCTGAGCCTCCACATCACCAAATCAATCAACCGTTTGATGATAATGAGTTGTAATCTCATAACAAGTCATTCTGAGCTTCCACATTGCCGAATCAATCAACCGTTCAATGATAATGAGTTGTAATCTCATAACAAGCTGTTCTGAGCTTCCACATTGCCGAATCGATCAACCGTCCAATAATAATGAGTTGTAATCTCATAATGAGCTGTTCTGAGCTTCCACATCACCAAATCGATCAACCGTTCGATGACAATGAGTTATAATCTCATAACAAGCCGTTCTAAGCTTCGACATCGCTGAGTCGATCAACAGTTTGATGACAATGAGATGTAATCTCATAACAAGCTGTTCTAAGCTTCCACATCACCGAATCAATCAACTGTTCGATGACAATTAGTTGTAATCTTGTAACAAGCTGTTCTAAGCTTGCACATCACCGAATCGATCAACCGTTCGATGATAATAAGTTGTAATCTCATAACAAGTTGTTCTGAGCTTCCACATCACCGAATTGATCAACCATTCGATGATAATAAGTTGTAATCTCATAACAAGCTGTTCTAAGCTTCCACATCGCCGAATCAATCAACCGTTCAATATGAATGAGTGGTAATCTCATAACAAGCTGTTTTGAGCTTCCACATCACCGAATCGATAAACCGTTCGATGACAATGAGTTGTAATCTCATAACAAGCCGTTCTGAGCTTCCACATTGCCAAATCGATCAACTGTTTGATGACAATGAGTTGTAATCTCATAATAAGCTGTTCTGAGCTTCCACATTGCCGAATCAATCAACCGTTTGATGATAATGAGTTGTAATCTCATAACAAGCTATTCTGAGCTTCCACATCGCCGAATTGATCAACCATTCAATAACAATGAGTTGTAATCTCATAACAAGCTATTCTAAGCTTCCACATCGCCGAATCGATCAACCGTTCAATGACAATGAGTTATAATCTCATAACAAGCCATTCTGAGCTTCCACATTGTCGAATCGATCAACCGTTTGATGACAATGAGTTGTAATCTCATAACAAGTTGTTCTGAGCTTCCACATTGCCGAATCAATCAACTGTTTGATGATAATGAGTTGTAATCTCGTAACAAGCTATTCTGAGCTTCCACATCGCCGAATCGATCAACCGTTCGATGATAATGAGTTGTAATGTCATAACAAGCTGTTCTGAGCTTCTACATCACTGAATTGATCAACTGTTTGATGATAATAAGTTGTAATCTCATAACAAGCTGTTTTGAGCTTCCACATCCCCGAATTGATCAACCATTCAATAACAATGAGTTGTAATCTCATAACAAGCTATTCTGAGCTTCCACATCCCCGAATCAACCAATCGTTCGATGATAATGAGTTGTAATCACATAACAAGCCGTTCTGAGCTTCTACATCGCTGAATCGATCAACCGTTTGATGACAATGAGTTGTAATCTCATAACAAGCTGTTATGAGCTTCCACATTGCCGAATCAATCAACTGTTCGATGATAATGAGTTGTAATCTCATAACAAGCTGTTCTGAGCTTCCACATCGCTGAATCGATCAACTGTTCAATAACAATGAGTTGTAATCTCATAACAAGCTGTTCTGAGCTTCCACATCACCGAATCGATCAACCGTTCAATGACAATGAGTTGTAATCTCATAACAAGCCATTCTAAGCTTCCACATCGCCGAATCGATCAACCATTTGATGACAATGAGTTGTAATCTCATAACAAGCTGTTCTAAGCTTCCACATCACTGAATCAATCAACCGTTCGATGATAATGAGTTGTAATCTCATAACAAGTTGTTCTAAGCTTCCACATCACTGAATCAATCAACCGTTTGATGATAATGAGTTGTAATCTCATAACAAGCAGTTCTGAGCTTCCACATCACCGAATCAATCAACCGTTCAATGATAATGAGTTGTAATCTCATAACAAGCTATTCTGAGCTTCCACATTGCCCAATCGATCAACCGTTCAATAACAATGAGTTGTAATCTCATAAGAAGTTTTTTTGAGCTTCCACATCACCGAATCGATCAACCGTTCGATAACAATGAGTTGTAATCTTGTAACAAGCTATTTTGAGCTTCCACATCACCGAATCGATCAACCGTTTGATGACAATGAGTTGTAATCTCATAACAAGCTGTTCTGAGCTTCCACATCACTGAATCAATCAACCGTTCGATGATAATGAGTTGTAATCTCATAATAAGCTATTCTGAGCTTCCACATCACCAAATCGATCAACCGTTCAATAACAATGAGTTGTAATCTCATAACAAGCTATTCTGAGCTTCCACATCGCTAAATCGATCAACCGTTCGATGATAATGAGTTGTAATCTCATAACAAGCTGTTCTAAGCTTCCACATCACCAAATCAATCAACTATTTGATGATAATGAGTTGTAATATCATAACAAGCTGTTCTGAGCTGCCACATCGCCGAATCGATCAACCATTCAATAACAATGAGTTGTAATCTCATAACAAGCTGTTCTGAGCTTCCACATCACCGAATCAATCAATCGTTCGATGATAATGAGTTGTAATCTGATAACAAGCCGTTATGAGCTTCCACATCGCTGAATTGATCAACCGTTTGATGACAATGAGTTGTAATCTCATAACAAGCTATTCTGAGCTTCCACATTGCCGAATCAATCAACTGTTCGATGATAATGAGTTGTAATCTCATAAAAAGTTATTCTGAGCTTCCACATCACCGAATCAATCAACCGTTAGATGATAATGAGTTGTAACCTTATAACAAGCTGTTCTGAGCTTCCACATCACTGACTCAATCAATCGTTTGATGATAATTAGTTGTAATCTCATAAAAAGCTGTTCTGATCTTCCACATCGCCGAATCAATCAACTGTTTGATGATAATGAGTTGTAATCTTGTAACAAGCTGTTCTGAGCTTCCACATCGCCGAATTGATCAATCGTTCGATGATAATGAGTTGTAATCTCATAACAAGCTATTCTGAGCTTCAACATCACCGAATTGATCAACCGTTTGATGATATTAAGTTGTAATCTCATAACAAGCTGCTTTGAGCTTCCAGATCGCTGAATCGATCAACCATTCAATAACAATGAGTTATAATCTCATAACAAGCTGTTTTGAGCTTCCGCATCACTAAATTGATCAACCGTTCGATGACAATGAGTTGTAATCTCATAATAAGCCGTTTTGAGCTTTCACATCGCCAAATTGATCAACTGTTTGATGACAATGAGTTGTAATCTCATAACAAGCTATTCTGAGCTTCCACATCGCCAAATCAATCAACCGTTTGATGATAATGAGTTGTAATCTTATAACAAGCTGTTCTGAGCTTCCACATAACTGAATCGATCAACCGTTCAATAACAATGAGTTGTAATCTCATAACAAGGTGGTCTGAGCTTCCACATCGCCGAATCGATCAATCATTCGATGATAATGAGTTGTAATCTCATAAAAAGCCTTTCTGAGCTTCCACATTGCCAAATCGATCAACCGTTTGATGACAATGAGTTGTAAGCTCATAACAAGCTGTTCTGAACTTCCACATCACCGAATCAATCAATCGTTCGATGATAATGAGTTGTAATCTCATAACAAGCTATTCTGAGCTTCCACATCACCAAATCCATCAACCAATCAATAACAATGAGTTGTAATCTCATAACAAGCTTTTCTGAGCTTCCACATCACAGAATCGATCAACCATTCGATGATAATGACTTGTAGTCTCATAACAAGCTGTTCTGAGCTTCCACATCGCTGAATCGATCAACCATTTGATGACAATGAGTTGTAATCTCATAACAAGCTATTCTGAGCTTCCACATCGCCAAATCAATCAACCGTTCGATGATAATGAGTTGTAATCTCATAACAAGCTATTCTGAGCTTCTACATCGCCGAATCAATCAACCGTTCGATGATAATGAGTTGTAATCTCATAATAAGCTGTTCTAAGCTTCCACATCACCAAATCAATCAACCGTTCGATGATAATGAGTTGTAATCTCATAACAAGCTATTCTGAGCTTCCACTTCACTAAATCGATCAACCGTTCAATAAAAATGAGTTGTAATCTCATAACAAGCTATTCTGGGCTTCCACATCGCCGAATCGATCAACCGTTCGATGATAATGAGTTGTAATCTCATAACAAGCCATTCTGAGCTTCCACATCACCGAATCGATCAACCATTTGATGATAATGAGTTATAATCTCATAACAAGCCATTCTGAGCTTCCACATCACTGAATCAATTAACCATTCAATGATAATGAGTTGTAATCTCATAACAAGCTGTTCTGAGCTTCCACATCGCCGAATCAATCAACCGTTCGATGATAATGAGTTGTACTCTCATAACAAGTTGTTCTAAGCTTGCACATCGCCGAATCAATCAACTGTTTGATGATAATGAGTTGTAATCTCATAACAAGCTATTTTGAGCTTCCACATCACCGAATCAATCAACCGTTTAATAAAAATGAGTTGTAATCTCATAACAAGCTCTTCTAAGCTTCCACATTGCCAAATCGATCAACCGTTTGATGACAATGACTTGTAATCTCATAATAAGCCGTTCTGAGCTTCCACATCACCGAATCAATCAACCGTTTGATGACAATGAGTTGTAATCTCATAACAAGTTGTTATGATCTTCCACATCGCCGAATCAATCAACCGTTTGATGATAATGAGTTGTAATCTCATAATAAGCTATTCTGAGCTTCCAGATCACCGAATCGATCAACCGTTCAATAACAATGAGTTGTAATCTCATAACAAGCTGTTCTGAGCTTCCACATCGTTGAATCGATCAACCCTTCGATGACAATGAGTTTTAATCTCATAACAAGCCATTCTGAGCTTCCACATCGCTGAATTGATCAACCGTTTGATGACAATGAGTTGTAATCTCATAACAAGCTATTCTGAGCTTCCACATCGCTGAATCAATCAACCATTTGATGATAATTAGTTATAATCTCATAACAAGTTGTTCTGAGCTTTCACATCGCCAAATCAATCAACCGTTTGATGATAATGAGTTGTAATCTTATAAAAAGCTATTCTGAGCTTCCACATTGCCGAATCAATCAACCGTTCGATGATAATGAGCTGTAATCTCATAACAAGTTGTTCTGAGCTTCCACATCGCCGAACTGATCAATCATTCAATAACAATGAGTTGTAATCTCATAACAAGCTATTCTAAGCTTCCACATCGAAGAATCAATCAACCGTTCGATGACAATGAGTTGTAATCTCATAACAAGCCATTCTGAGCTTCCACATCACCAAATCGATCAACCGTTTGATGACAATGAGTTGTAATCTCATAACAAGCTATTTTGAGCTTCCACATCACCGAATCAATCAACCGTTTGATGATAATGAGCTGTAATCTCATAATAAGCTATTCTGAGCTTCCACATCGCCGAATAGATCAACCGTTTGATGACAATCAGTTGTAATCTCATAACAAGTTGTTCTGAGCTTCCACATCACCAAATCAATCAACCATTCGATGATAATGAGTTGTAATCTCGTAACAAGCTATTCTACACTTCCACATCACCGAATCGATCAACCGTTCGATGATAATGAGTTGAAATCTCATAACAGGCAATTCTGAGCTTCCACATCGCCGAATTGATTAACCGTTTGACTATAATAAGTTATAATCTCTTAACAAGTTATTCTGAGCTTCCACATCGCCGAATCGATCAACCGTTCAATAACAATGAGTTGTAATCTCATAACAAGCTGTTCTGAGCTTCCACGTCGCCGAATTGATTAACTGTTTGATGACAATGAGTTGTAATCTCATAACAAGCTGTTCTGAGCTTCCACATCACCGAATCAATCAACCAATCGATGATAATGATTTGTAATCTCATAACAAGCTATTCTGAGCTTCCAAATCTCTGAATCGATCAACCGTTCAATAATAATGAGTTGTAATCTTATAACAAGCTATTCTGAGCTTCCACATCCCGAATCGATCAACCATTTTATGACAATGAGTTGTAATCTCATAACAAGCCATTCTGAGCTTCCACATTGCTGACTCAATCAACCATTTGATGACAATGAGTTATAATCTCATAACAAGCTATTCTGAGCTTCCACATCACCGAATCGATCAACCATTCGATGACAATGAGTTGTAATCTCATAACAAGCCATTCTGAACTTCCACATCGCCGAATCGATCAAGCATTCGATGATAATAAGTTGTAGTCTCACAACAAGCTGTTCTAAGCTTCCACATTGCCGAATTGATCAACCGTTCGATGATAATAAGTTGTAATCTCATAACAAGCTATTCTGAGTTTCCACATCACTGAATCGATCAACCGTTTAATAACAATGAGTTGTAATCTCATAACAAGCTGTTATGAGCTTCCACCTCACCGAATCAATCAACCGTTCGATGACAATGAGTTGTAATCTCATAACAAGCCGTTCTGAGCTTCCACATCGCTAAATCGATCAACTGTTTGATGACAATGAGTTGTAATCTTATAACAAATTGTTCTGAGCTTCCACATCACCGAATCAATCAACCGTTTGATGATAATGAGTTGTAATCTCATAATAAGTTGTTCTGAGCTTCCACATCGCTGAATCGATCAACCGTTCAATAACAATGAGTTGTAATCTCATAACAAGCTGTTCTGAGCTTCCACATTGCTGAATCGATCAACCGTTTGATGACAATGAGTTGTAATCTCATAATAAGCTGTTCTAAGCTTCCACATCGCTGAATCGATCAACCGTTTGCTGACAATGAGTTCTAATCTCATAACAAGCTATTCTGAGCTTCCAGATCACCGAATCAATCAACCGTTTGATGATAATGAGTTGTAATCTCCTAACAAGCTGTTCTGAGCTTCCACATCGCCGATTTGATCAACTATTTGATGATAATGAGTTGTAATCTCATAACAAGCTGTTCTAAGCTTCTACATTGCTGAATTGATCAACCGTTCGATGATAATAAGTTGTAATCTCATAACAAGCTATTCTGAGCTGCCACATTGCCGAATCGATCATCCGTTCAATAACAATGAGTTGTAATCTCATAACAAGCTATTCTGAGCTTCCACATCACTGAATCGATCAACTGTTCGATGAGAATGAGTTGTAATCTCATAACAAGCCATTCTGAGCTTCCACATCACTGAATCAATCAACCGTTTGATGACACTGAGTTGTAATCTCATAACAAGTTCTTCTGAGCTTCCACATCGCTGAATCAATCAACTGTTCGATGATAATGAGTTGTAATCTCATAACAAGCTATTCTGAGCTTCCACATCACTGAATCGATCAACCGTTCAATAACAATGAGTATTAATCTCATAACAAGCTGTTCTGAGCTTCCACATCGCCGAATCGATCAACTGTTCGATGACAATGAGTTGTAATCTTATAACAAGCCCTTCTGAGCTTCCACATCACCGAATCGATCAACCGTTTGATGACAATGAGTTGTAATCTCATAACAAGCTATTCTGAGCTTCCACATCGCCGAATCAATCAACCATTTGATGATAATGAGTTGTAATCTCATAAAAAGCTGTTTTGAGCTTTCACATCGTCGAATCGATCAACCGTTCAATAACAATGAGTTGTAATCTCATAACAAGCTATTCTCAGCTTCCACATCACCGAATCGATCAACCGTTTGATGATAATGAGTTATAATCTCATAACAAGCTATTCTGAGCTTCCACATCGCCGAATTGATCAACCGTTTGATGACAATGAGTTGTAATCTCATAACAAGCTATTCTGAGCTTCCACATCACCCAATCAATCAACCATTCGATGATAATGAGTTGTAATCTCATAAGAACCTGTTCTGAGCTTCCACTTCGCCGAATCAATCAACCGTTCGATGATAATGAGTTGTAATCTCATAACAAGCAGTTCTGAGCTTCCACATCACTGAATCAATCAACCATTCAATGATAATGAGTTGCAATCTCATAATAAGCTGTTCCGAGCTTCCACATGGCCGAATCGATCAACCGTTCAAAAGCAATGAGTTGTAATCTCATAACAACTTGTTCTGAGCTTCCACATCGCCAAATCGATCAACCGTTCGATGACAATGAGTTGTAATCTCATAACAAGCAATTTTGAGCTTCCACATTGCCGAATCGATCAATCATTTGATGACAATGAGTTGTAATCTCATAACAAGGATTCTAAGCTTCCACATAGCTGAATCAATCAACCGTTCAATGATGAGTTTTAATCTCATAACAAGCTATTCTGAGCTTCCACATCGCCGAATCGATCAACCGTTTAATAACAATGAGTTGTAATCTCGTAACAAGCTATTCTGAGCTTCCACATCGCCGAATCAATCAACCGTTTAATAACAATGAGTTGTAATCTCATAACAAGCTATTCTGAGCTTCCACATCACTGAATCGATCAACCGTTCAATAACAATGAGTTGTAATCTCATAACAAGCTGTTCTGAGCTTCCACATCGCCGAATCGATCAACTGTTCGATGACAACGAGTTGTAATCTCAGAACAAGCCGTTCTGAGCTTCCACATCGCCGAATCGATCAACCGTTTGATGACAATGAGTTGTAATCTCATAACAAGCTATTCTGAGCTTCCACATCACCGAATCAATCAACCATTCGATGATAATGAGTTGTAATCTCATAACAAGATGTTATTAGCTTCCACATCACCGAATCAATCAACCATTCGATGATAATGAGTTGTAATCTCATAACAAGCCGTTCTGAGCTTCCACATCGCTGAATTGATCAACCGTTTGATGACAATGAGTTGCAATCACATAACAAGCTATTCTGAGCTTCCACATCGCCGAATCAATCAACCATTTGATGATAATCAGTTGTAATCTCATAACAAGCTCTTCTGAGCTTCCACATCGCCAAATCAATCAACCGTTTGATGACAATGAGTTGTAATCTCATAACAAGCCGTTCTGAGCTTCCACATCACCGAATCGATCAACCGTTTGATGACAATGAGTTGTAATCTCATAACAAGCTGTTCTTATCTTCCACATCGCCGAATCAATCAACCATTTGATGATAATGAGTTGTAATCTCATAACAAGATATTCTGAGCTTCCACATCGCCGAATCGATCAACCGTTCAATAACAATGAGTTTTAATCTCATAACAAGCTGTTCTAAGCTTCCACATCACTGAATTGGTCAACCGTTCGATGACAATGAGTTGTAATCTCATAACAAGCTGTTCTGAGCTTCCACATTGCTGAATCGATCAACTGTTTGATGACAATGAGTTGTAATCTCATAACAAGCTATTATGAGCTTCCACATCGCCGAATCAATCAACCGTTCGATGATAATGAGTTCTAATCTCATAACAAGCTGTTCTGAGCTTCCACATCACCGAATCAATGAACCATTCGATGATAATGAGTTGTAATCTCATAACAAGCTATTCTGAGCTTCCACATCACCGAATTGATCAACTGTTCGATGATAATAAGTTGTAATCTCATAACAAGCTGTTCTGAGCTTCCACATCACCGAATTGATCAACCGTTCAATAACAATGAGTTGTAATCTCATAACAAGTTATTCTGAGCTTCCACATCCCCAAATCGATTAACTGTTCGATGACAATGAGTTGTAATCTCATAACAAGCCATTCTGAGCTTCCACATCGCCGAATCAATCAACCGTTTGATGACAATGCGTTATAATCTCATAACAAGCTGTTCTAAGCTTCTACATCGCTGAATCAATCAACCGTTTGATGACAGTGAGTTATAATCTCGTAACAAGCTATTCTGAGCTTCAACAACGCCGAATCGATCAACCGTTCGAAAATAATGAATTGTAATCTCTTAACAAGCTATTATGAGCTTCCACATCGCTGAATTGATCAACCGTTCAATGATAATAAGTTGTAATCTAATAACAAGCTATTCTAAGCTTCCACATCGCCAAATCGATCAACCATTCAATAACAATGAGTTGTAATCTCATAACAAGCTGTTCTTAGCTTCCACATCACCGAATTGATCAACCGTTTGATGATAATGAGTTGTAATCTCATTACAAGCTATTCTGAGCTTCCACATCGCCGAATCGATCAACTGTTTGATGACAATGAGTTGTAATCTCATAACAAGCTATTCTGAGCTTCCACATCGCTGAATCAATCAACCGTTCGATGATAATGAGTTGTAATCTCGTAACAAGCTGTTCTGAGCTTCCACATCACTGAATCGATCAACCGTTCAATGATAATGAGTTTTAATCTCATAACAAGCTGTTCTAACCTTCCACATTGCCGAATTGATCAACTGTTAGATGATAATAAGTTGTAATCTCATAACAAGCTGTTCTGAGCTTCCACATCACCGAATCGATCAACCGTTCAATAACAATGAGTTGTAATCTCATAACAAGCTATTCTGAGCTTCCACATTGCCAAATCGATCAACCGTTTGATGACAATGAGTTGTAAACTCATAACAAGCTATTCTGAGCTTCCACATCACTGAATCGATCAACCATTTGATGACAATGAGTTGTAATCTCATAACAAGCTGTTTTGAGCTTCCACATCACCGAATCAATCAACCGTTTGATGATAATGAGTTGTAATCTCATAACAAGCTGTTCTGAGCTTCCACATCGCCAAATCGATCAACCGTTCAATAAGAATGAGTTGTAATCTCATAACAAGCTGTTTTGAGCTTCCACATCACTGAATCAATCAACTGTTTGATGACAATGAGTTGTAATCTCATAACAAGCCGTTCTGAGCTTCCACATCGCCAATTGATCAACTGTTTGATGACAATGAGTTATATTCTCATAACAAGCTATTCTGAGCTTCCACATTGCCGAATCAATCAACCATTCAATGATAATGAGTTGTAATCTCATAACAAGCTATTCTGAGCTTCCACATCGCCGAATCGATCAACCATTCAATAACAATAAGTTGTAATCTCATAACAAGCTGTTCTGAGCTTCCACATCGCTGAATAGATCAACCGTTCGACGAAAATAAGTTGTAATCTCATAACAAGCCATTCTAAGCTTCCACATCGCTGAATCGATCAACCGTTTGATGACAATGAGTTGTAATCTCATAACAAGATATTCTGAGCTTCCACATCGCCGAAACAATCAACTGTTCGATGATAATGAGTTGTAATCTCGTAACAAGTTGTTCTGAGCTTCCACATCCCCGAATTGATCAACCATTCGATGATAATGAGTTATAATCTCATAACAAGCTGTTCTGAGCTTCCACATCACCGAATTGATCAACCGTTCGATGATAATAAGTTGTAATCTCATAACAAGCTATTCTGAGCTTCCACATCACTGAATCGATCAACCGTTCAATAACAATGAGTTGTAATCTCATAACAAGCTGTTCTGAGCTTCTACATCACCGAATTGATCAATCGTTCAATGACAATGAGTTGTAATCTCATAACAAGCTGTTCTGAGCTTCCACATCGCTGAATCGATCAACCCTTTGATGACAATGAGTTGTAATCTCATAACAAGCTGTTCTAAGCTTCCACATCACCGAATCAATCAACCGTTCAATGATAATGAGTTGTAATCTCATAACAAGATGTTCTGAGCTTCCACATCGCCGAATCAATCAACCATTCATTAACAATGAGTTGTAATCTCATAACAAGCTATTCTGAGCTTTCACATCACCGAATTGATCAACCGTTCGATGACAATGAGTTGTAATCTCATAACAAGCCTTTCTGAGCTTCCACATCGCTGAATTGATCAACCGTTTGATGACAATGAGTTGTAATCTCATAACAAGCTGTTTTAAGCTTCCACATCACCGAATTAATCAACCGTTTGATGATAATGAGTTGTAATCTCATAAGAAGCTGTTCTGAGCTTCCACATCGCCAAATCGATCAACCATTCAATAACAATGAGTTGTAATCTCATAACAAGCTGTTCTGAGCTTCCACATCGCCGAATTAATCAACCGTTCGATGATAATGAGTTGTAATCTCATAACAACCTGTTCTGAGCTTTTACATCGCTGAATAAACCAACCGTTTGATGATAATGAGTTATAATCTCATAACAAGTTGTTCTGAGCTTCCACATCACCGAATCAATCAAACATTCGATGATAATAAGTTGTAATCTCATAACAAGCTGTTCTGAGCTTCCACATCACCGAATCGATCAACCGTTCAATAACAATGAGTTGTAATCTCATAACAAGCTATTCTGAGCTTCCCCATCGCCGAATCAATCAACCATTCGATGACAATGAGTTGTAATCTCATAACAAGCCGTTCTAATCTTCCACATCGCCGAATCGATCAACCGTTTGATGACAATGAGTTGTAATGTAATAACAAGCTATTTTGAGCTTCCACATTGCCAAATCAATCAACTGTTGGATGATAATGAGTTGTAATCTCATAACAAGCTATTCTGAGCTTCCACATCGCCGAATCGATCAACCATTCAATAACAATGAGTTGTAATCTCATAATAAGCCGTTCTGAGCTTCCACATCGCCAAATCGATCAACCATTCAATAACAATGAGTTGTAATCTCATAACAAGCTGTTTTGAGCTTCCACATCGATGAATCGATCAACCGTTCGATGACAATGAGTTTTAATCTCATAACAAGCCATTTTGAGCTTCCACATCGCTGAATCGATCAACCGTTTGATGACAATGAGTTGTAATGTCGTAACAAGCTGTTCTCAGCTTCCAAATTGCCGAATCAATCAACCGTTCAATGATAATGAGTTGTAATCTCATAACAAGATGTTCTGAGCTTCCACATCACCAAATTGATTAACCGTTCGATGATAATGAGTTGTAATCTCATAACAAGCCTTTCTGAGCTTCCACATTGCCGAATTGATCAGCCATTTGATGACAATGAGTTGTAATCTAATAACATGCTATTCTGAACTTCCACATCGCCGAATCAATCAACCGTTCGATGATAATGAGTTGTAATCTCATAACAAGCTATTTTGAGCTTCCACATTGCCGAATCGATCAACTATTGAATAACAATGAGTTGTAATCTCACAACAAGCTTTTCTGAGCTTCCACATTGCCGAATTGATCAACCGTTCGATGACAATGAGTTGTATTCTCATAACAAGCCATTCTGAGCTTCTACATCACCGAATTGATCAATCGTTTGATGAAAATGAGTTGTAATCTCATAACAAGCTATTCTGAGCTTCCACATCGCCGAATCAATCAACCATTCGATGACAATGACTTGTAATCTCATAACAAGCTGTTCTGAGCTTCCACATCGCCGAATCAATCAACTGTTTGATGACAATGACTTGTAATCTCATAACAAGCTATTCTGAGCTTCCACATCGCGGAATCAATCAACCGTTTGATGATAATGAGTTGTAATCTCATAACAAGCTGTTCTCAGCTTCCACATCACCAAATCAATCAACCGTTCAATAACAATGAGTTGTAATCTCATAACAAGCTATTCTGAGCTTCCACATCGCTGAATCGATCAACCGTTAGATGATAATGAGTTGTAATCTCATAACAAGCTATTCTGAGCTTCCACATCACCGAATTGATCAACCGTTTGATGACAATGAGTTATAATCTCATAACAAGCTATTCTGAGCTTCCAAATCGCTGAATCAATCAACCATTTGATGATAATAAGTTATAATCTCATAACAGGCTGTTCTGAGCTTCCACATAACTGAATCGATCAACCGTTCAATAACAATGAGTTGTAATCTCATAACAATCTATTCTAAGCTTCCACATCTCCAAATCGATCAACCGTCCGATGACAATGAGTTGTAATCTCATAACAAGCCGTCCTGAGCTTCCACATCACCGAACTGATCAACCCTTTGTTGACAATGAGTTGTAATCTCCTAACAAGTTGTTCTAAGCTTCCACATCGCTGAATCAATCAACCGTTTGATGATAATGAGTTGTAATCTCATAACAAGCTGTTCTGAGCTTCCACATCACCGAATCAATCAACCGTTTGATGACAATGAGTTGTAATCTCATAACAAGCCGTTCTAAGCTTCCAGGTCACTGAATTGATCAACCGTTTGATGACAATGAGTTGTAATCTCATAACAAGCTATTTGGAGCTTCCACATCTTCAAATCAATTAACCGTTCGATGATAATGAGTTGTAATCTCATAACAACCTATTCTAAGCTTCCACATCACCGAATCGATCAACCGTTCAATAACAATGAGTTGTAATCTCATAACAAGCTGTTCTGAGCTTCCACATCATCGTATTGATCAACCATTTGATGACAATGAGTTTTAATCTCATAACAAGCCATTTTGAGCTTCCACATCACCGAATCAGTCAACTGTTTGATGATAATGAGGTGTAATCTCATAACAAGTTGTTCTTAGCTTCCACATCGCTGAATCAATCAACCGTTCGATGATAATAAGTTGTAATCTCATAACAAGCTGTTCTAAGCTTCCACATCACCGAATCGATCAACCGTTCAATAACAATGAGTTGTAATCTCATAACAAGCTGTTCTGAGCTTCCACATCGGTGAATCGATCAACCATTCGATGACAATGAGTTATAATCTCATAACAATCCGTTCTGAGCTTCCACATCGTCGAATCGATCAACCGTTTGATGACAATGAGATGTAATCTCATAACAAGCTATTCTGAGCTTCCACATCGCCGAATCAATTAACCGTTCGATGACAATGAGTTGTAATCTCGTAACAAGCTGTTCTGAGCTTCCACATCGCCAAATCAATCAACCATTCGATGATAATGAATTGTAATCTCATAACAAGCTGTTCTGAGCTTCCACATGACTGAATTGATCAACCGTTCGATGATAATAAGTTGTAATCTCATAAAAAGCTGTTCTGAGCTTCCACATCACCGAATCAATCAATCATTCAATAACAATGAGTTGTAATCTCATAACAAGCTATTTTGAGCTTCCACATCGGCGAATCGATCAACCGTTCGATGACAATGAGTTATAATCTCATAACAAGCCATTCTGAGATTCCACATTGCCGAATCGATCAACCATTTGATGACAATGAGTTGTGATCACATAACAAGCTATTCTGAGCTTCCACATCGCTGAAGCAATCAACCGTTTGATGATAATGAGTTGTAATCTTATAACAAGCTGTTCTCAGCTTCCACATCGCCGAATCGATCAACCGTTCAATAACAATGAGTTGTAATCTCATAACAAGCTATTCTAAGCTTCCACATCACTGAATCGATCAACCGTTCGATGATAATGAGTTGTAATCTCATAACAAGCCGTTCTAAGCTTCCACATTGCCGAATCGATCAACCGTTTGATGACAATGAGTTGTAATCTCATAACAAGCTGTTCTAAGCTTCCACATCGCCGAATCAATCAACCGTTCGATGATAATGAGTTGTAATCTTGTAACAAGCTATTCTGAGCTTCCACATCGCTGAATCAATCAACCGTTTGATGATAATGAGTTGTAATCTCATAACAAGTTGTTCTGAGCTTCCACATCGCTGAATCGATCAACCGTTCAATAACAATGAGTTGTAATCTCATAAAAAGTTGTTCTGAGCTTCCACGTCACCGAATAAATCAACCGTTCAATGACAATGAGTTGTAATCTCATAACAAGCCATTCTGAGCTTCCACATCGCCGAATCAATCAATCGTTTGATGACAATGAGTTCTAATCTCATAACAAGTTGTTCTGAGCTTCCACATCGCTGAATCAATCAACCATTCGATGACAATGACTTGTAATCTTGTAACAAGCTATTCTGAGCTTCCACATCGCCGAATCGATCAACCATTTGATGATAATGAGTTGTAATCTCATAACAAGCTGTTTTGAGCTTCCACATCGCCGAATTGATCAACCGTTCGATGATATTAAGTTGTAATCTCATAACAAGCTATTTTGAGCTTCCACATCGCCGAATCGATCAACCGTTCAATAACAATGAGTTGTAATCTCATAACAAGCTGTTCTGAGCTTCCACATCACCGAATTGATCAACCGTTTGATGAGAATGACTTGTAATCTCATAACAAGACATTTTGAGCTTCCACATTGCCGAATCGATCAACCGTTTGATGACAATGAGTTGTAATCTCATAAAAAGTTGTTCTAAGCTTCCACATCACCGAATCAATCAACCGTTCGATGATAATGAGTTGTAATCTCATAATAAGCTATTCTGAGCTTCCACATCACCGAATCGATCAACCGTTCAATAACAATGAGTTGTAATCTCATAACAAGCTGTTCTGAGCGTCCACATTGCCGAATCGATCAACCGTTCAATGATAATGAGTTGTAATCTCATAACAAGCCATTTTGAGCTTCCACATCGCCGAATTGATCAACTGTTTGATGACAATGAGTTATAATCTCATAACAAGCTGTTCTGAGCTTCCACATCACCGAATCAATCAACCGTTCGATTATAATGAGTTGTAATCTCATAACCAGCTATTCTGAGCTTCCACATTGCCGAATCGATCAACCATTCAATAACAATGAGTTGTAATCTCATAACAAGCTGTTTTGAGCTTCCACATTTCCGAATTGGTCAACCGTTTGATGACAATGAGTTGTAATCTCATAACAAGCCATTCTGAGCTTCTACATCGACAAATTCATCAACCGTTTGATGACAATGAGTTGTAATCTCATAACAAGCTGTTCTGATCTTCCACATCGCCAAATTAATCAACCGTTTGATGATAATGAGTTGTAATCTCATAACAAGCTATTCTGAGCTTCCACATCGCCGAATCGATCAACCGTTCAATAACAATGAGTTATAATCTCATAACAAGCTGTTCTGAGCTTCCACATCGCTGAATCGGTCAACCGTTTGATGACAATGAGTTGTAATCTCATAACAAGTTTTTCTGAGCTTCCACATCACCGAATTGATCAACCGTTTGATGACAATGAGTTGTAATCTCATAACAAGCTATTCTGAGCTTCCACATCGCCGAATCAATCAACCGTTTGATGATAATGAGTTGTAATCTCATAACAAGCAGTTCTGAGCTTCCACATCGCCAAATCGATCAATCGTTCAACAACAATGAGTTGTAATGTCATAACAAGCTGTTTTGAGCTTCCACATCGCTGAATCGATCAACCGTTCGATGACAATGAGTTGTAATCTCATAACAAGCCGTTCTGAGCTTCCAAATTACCGAATCGATCAATTGTCTGATGACAATGAGTTGTAATCTCATAACAAGCTGTTAACAATCTGTTCTGAGTTTCCACATCGCCGAATCAATCAACTGTTTGATGATAATGAGTTGTAATCTCATAACAAGCTGTTCTGAGCTTCTACATTTCCAAGTCAATCAACCGTTTGATGATAATGAGTTGTAATCTCATAACAAGCTGTTCTGAGCTTCCACATTGCCGAATCAATCAACCGTTCAATGAAAATGAGTTGTAATCTCGTAACAAGCTGTTCTAAGCTTCCACATCACCGAATCGATCAACCGTTTGACGATAATGAGTTGTAATCTCATAACAAGCTGTTCTGAGCTTCCACATCACTGAATTGATCAACTGTTGGATGATAATAAGTTGTAATCTCATACCAAGCTATTCTAAGCTTCCTGATCACCGAATCGATCAACTATTCAATATCAATGAGTTCTAATCTCATAACAAGTTGTTCTGAGCTTCCACATCACTGAATCGATCAACCGTTTGATGACAATGAGTTGTAATCTCATAACAAGCCATTCTGAGCTTCCACATCGCCG
>MU227698.1:356882-381003 GCA_018584345.1 Thuja plicata
AACCGTTTGATGATAATGAGTTGTAATCTCATAACAAGCTGTTCTGAGCTTCCACATCGCCGAATCGATCAACCGTTCGATGACAATGAGTTGTAATCTCATAACAAGCCGTTCTGAGCTTCCACATGGCTGAATTGATCAACCGTTTGATGACAATGAGTTATAATCTCATAACAAGCTGTTCTGAGCTTCCACATTGCTGAATCAATCAACCATTTGATGATAATGAGTTGTAATCTCGTAACAAGCTATTCTAAGCTTCCACATCGCCGAATCGATCAACCGTTTGATGACAATGAGTTGTAATCTCATAACAAGCCATTCTGAGTGTCCGCATCGCCGAATCAATCAACCCTTTGATGACAATGAGTTGTAATCTCATAACAAGCCATTCTGAGTGTCCGCATCGCCGAATCGATCAACCGTTTGATGACAATGAGTTGTAATCTCATAACAAGCCGTTCTGAGCTTCCACATGGCTGAATCAATCAACCATTCGATGATAATGAGTTGTAATCTCGTAAAAAGCTATTATGAGTTTCCACCTCGCCGAATTGATCAACCATTTGATGACAATGAGTTGTAATCTGATAACATGCCATTCTAAGCTTCCACATCGCTGAATCGATCAACCGTTTGATGACAATGAGTTGTAATCTCATAACAAGTTGTTCTGAGCTTCCACATCGCCGAATCAATCAACCGTTCGATGACAATGAGTTGTAATCTCGTAACAAGCTATTCTAAGCTTCCGCATCACTAAATCGATCAACCGTTCGATGATAATGAGTTGTAATCTCATAACAAGCTATTCTGAGCTTCCACATTGCCGAATTGATCAACCGTTTGATGATAATCAGTTGTAATCTCATAACAAGCTATTCTAAGCTTCCACATCACCAAATCAATCAACCTTTTAATAACAATGAGTTGTAATCTCATAACAAGCTGTTCTGAGCCACATCAGTGAATCAATCAATCATTCGATGACAATGAGTTGTAATCTCATAACAAGCCATTCTGAGATTCCACGTCACTAAATCGATCAACCGTTTGATGACAATCAGTTGTAATCTGATAACAAGATGTTCTGAGCTTCCACATCGCTGAATCAATCAACCATTCGATGATAATGAGTTGTAATCTCATAACAAGCTGTTCTGAGCTTCCACATCGCTGAATCGATCAACTTTTCAATAATAATGAGTTGTAATCTCATAACAAGCTGTTCTAAGCTTCCACATCGCCGAATCGATCAACCATTGGATGAGAATGAGTTGTAATCTCATAACAAGCCATTCTGAGCTTCCACATCGCTGAATCGATCAATCATTTGATGATAATGAGTTGTAATCTCATAACAAGCTATTCTGAGCTTCCACATCGCCGAATCAGTGTACCGTTCGATGATAATGAGTTGTAATCTTGTAACAAGCTATTCTGAGCTTTCACATCACCGAATCGATCAACCGTTTGATGATAATGAGTTGTAATCTCATAACAAGCTGTTCTGAGCTTCCACATCCCCGAATTGATCAACTGTTCGATGATAATAAGTTGTACTCTCATAACAAATTGTTCTGAGCTTCCACATCGCCGAATCGATTAGCCGTTCAATATCCTGAGCTTCCACATCGCCGAATTGATCAACCATTTGATGAAAATGAGTTCTAATCTCATAACAAGCTGTTCTGAGCTTCCACATCATCGAATCGATCAACCGTTCAATAATAATGAGTTGTAATCTCATAACAAGCTGTTTTGAGCTTCCACATCGCTGAATCGATCAACCGTTTGATGACAATGAGTTGTAATCTCACAACAAGCCATTCTGAGCTTCCACATCGCCGAATCCATCAACCGTTTGATGACAATGAGTTGTAATCTCATAACAAGCTGTTCTAAGCTTCCACATCGCCGAATCAATCAACCGTTCGATGACAATGAGTTGTAATCTTGTAACAAGCTGTTCTGAGCTTCCACATCGCCGAATCGATCAACCGTTCGATGATAATGAGTTGTAATCTCATAACAAGCTATTCTGAGCTTCCACATCACCGAATTGATGAACCGTTTGATGATAATAAGTTGTAATCTCATAACTACCTATTTTGAGCTTCCACAGCGCTGAATTGATCAACCGTTCAATAACAATGAGTTGTAATCTCATAAAAAGCTATTCTGAGCTTCCACATCGCCGAGTCGATCAACCGTTCGATGATAATGAGTTGTAATCTCATAACAAGCCATTCTAAGCTTCCACATCGCCGAATCGATCAACTGCTTGATGACAATGAGTTGTAACCTCATAACAAGCTATTCTGATCTTCCACATCACCAAATCAATCAACTGTTCCATGATAATGAGTTATAATCTCATAACAAGCTATTCTGAGCTTTCACATCGCCGAATCGATCAACCGTTCAATAACAATGAGTTGTAATCTCATAACAAGCTGTTCTGACCTTCCACATCGCCGAATCGATCAACCATTCGAGGACTGAGTTGTAATCTCATAACAAGCTATTCTTAGCTTCCACATCACCAAATCGATCAACCATTTGATGACAATGAGTTGTAATCTCATAACAAGCTATTCTGAGCTTCCACATCACTGAATTGATCAACCGTTCGATGAAAATGAGTTGTAATCTTGTAACAAACTATTCTTAGCTTCCACATCACTGAATCGATCAACCGTTCGATGATAAAGAGTTGTAATCTCATAACAAGCTGTTCTGAGCTTCCACATCATTGAATTGATCAACCGTTCGATGATAATAAGTTGCAATCTCATAAAAAGCTGTTCTGAGCTTCCACATTGCTGAATCGATAACACATTCAATAACAATGAGTTGTAATCTCATAACAAGATGTTCTGAGCTTCCACATCGCCGAATCAATCAACCGTTCGATGATAATGAGTTGTAATCTCATAACAAGTCGTTCTGAGCTTCCACATCGCCAAATCGATCAACCGTTTGATGACAATGAGTTGTAATCTCATAACAAGCTGTTCTAAGCTTCCACATCGCCGAATCAATCAGATGTTCGATGATAATGAGTTGTAATCTCATAAAAAGCTATTCTGAGCTTCCACATCGCCGAATCGATCAACTGTTTAATAAAAATAAGTTGTAATCTCATAACAAGCTATTCTGAGCTTCCACATCGCCGAATTGAATAACCGTTTAATGACAATGAGTTGTAATCTCATAACAAGCCATTCTGAGCTTCCACATCGCTGAATTGATCAACCATTTGATGACAATAAGTTGTAATCTCATAACAAGCTGTTCTGAGCTTCCACATCACCGAATCAATCAGACGTTCGATGATAATGAGTTGTAATCTCATAACAAGCTATTCTGAGCTTCCACATCGCCGAATCAATCAACCGTTCAATAACAATGAGTTGTAATCTCATAACAAGCTGTTCTGAGCTTACACATCGCTGAATCGATCAACCGTTTGATGACAATGAGTTGTAATGTCATAACAAGCAATTCTAAGCTTCCACGTCGCTGAATCAATCAACTGTTTGATGACAATGAGTTGTAATCTCATAAAAAGTTATTCTAAGCTTCCACATCACCGATTCAATAACCCGTTCTGAGCTTCCACATCGCCAAATCGATCAACCGTTCAATAACAATGAGTTGTAATCTCATAACAAGCTGTTCTGAGCTTCCACATCACCGAATCGATCAACCGTTCGATGATAATGAGTTGTAATCTCATAACCAGCTGTTCTGAGCTTCCACATTGCCGAATCGATCAACCGTTTGATGACAATGAGTTGTAATCTCATAGCAAGCTGTTCTGAGCTTCCACATCACCGAATCAATCAACCGTTCAATGATAATGTGTTGTAATCTAGTAACAAGTTGTTCTGAGCTTCCACATCACCGAATCGATGAACCGTTCGATGATAATGAGTTGTAATCTCATAACAAGCTGTTCTGAGCTTCCACATCGCCGAATTGATCAACCATTCGATGATAATAAGATGTAATCTCATAACAAGCTATTCTGAGCTTCCACATCACTGAATCGATCAAACGTTCAATAAAAATGAGTTGTAATCTCATAAGAAGCTTTTGTGAGCTTCCACATTGCTAAATCGATCAACCGTTCGATGACAATGAGTTGTAATCTCGTAAGAAGCTATTCTGAGCTTCCACATCGCCGAATCAATCAACCATTTTATGATAATGAGTTGTAATCTCATAATAAGCTATTCTGAGCTTCCACATCGCCGAATTGATCAACTGTTCAATGATAATAAGTTGTAATCTCGTAACAAGCTGTTTTGAGCTTCCACATTGCCGAATCGATCAATCGTTTAATAACAATGAGTTTTAATCTCATAACAAGCTATTCTGAGCTTCCACATCGCCAAATCGATCAACCATTCGATGACAATGAGTTGTAATCTCGTAACAAGCCATTCTAAGCTTCCACATCGCTGAATCAATCAACCGTTTGATGATAATGAGTTGTAATCTCATAACAAGCTATTCTGAACTTTCCTATTGCCGAATCAATCAACCGTTCGATGATAATGAGTTGTAATCTCATAACAAGCTATTCTGAGCTTCCACATCGCCGAATCGATCAACCGTTCAATAACAATGAGTTGTAGTCTCATAACAAGCTATTCTAAGCTTCCACATTGCCGAATCGATCAACCATTCGATGACAATGAGTTGTAATCTCATAACAAGCCATTCTGAGCTTCCACATCGCCAAATCGATCAACCGTTTGATGACAATGAGTTGTAATCTCATAACAAGCTGTTCTGAACTTCCACATCGCCGAATTGATCAACCGTTTGATGACAATGAGTTGTAATTTCATAACAAGCCGTTCTGAGCTTCCACATTGCCGAATCGATCAACTGTTTGATGACAATGAGTTGTAATCTCATAACAAGTTGTTCTGAGCTTCCACATCACCGAATCAATCAACCATTTGGTGATAATGAGTTGTAATCTCATAACAAGCTATTCTGAGCTTCCAAATTACCGAATCGATCAACCGTTCGATGACAATGAGTTGTAATCTCATAACAAGCCATTCTGAGCTTCCACATCACCGAATCAATCAACTGTTCGATGATAATGAGTTGTAATCTCATAACAAGCTATTTTGAGCTTCCACATCGCCTAATCAACCAACCATTCAATAACAATGAGTTGTAATCTCATAACAAGTTGTTCAGAGCTTCCACATCGCCGAATCGATCAACCGTTTGATGACAATGAGTTGTAATCTCATAACAAGCCATTCTGAGCTTCCACATCACCGAATCGATCAACCGTTTCATGACAATGAGTTGTAATCTCATAACAAGCTGTTCTGAGCTTCCACATCGCTGAATCGATCAACCGTTCAATAATAATGAGTTGTAATCTCATAATAAGCTATTCTGAGCTTCCACATCGCCGAATCAATCAACCGTTTGATGACAATGAGTTGTAATCTCATAACAAGTTGTTCTGAGCTTCCACATCGCCGAATCAATCAACCATTCGATGACAATGAGTTGTAATCTCAAAATAAGCCATTCTGAGCTTCCACATCGCCGAATCAATCAACCGTTTGATGACAATGAGTTGTAATCTTATAACAAGCTATTCTGAGCTTCCACATCACCGAATCAATCAACCGTTCGATGATAATGAGTTGTAATCTTGTAACAAGATATTCTGAGCTTCCACATCACCAAATCGATCAACCGTTTGATGATAATGAATTGTAATCAAATAACAAGCTATTCTGAGCTTCCACATCGCCGAATTGATCAACTGTTCGATGATAATAAGTTGTAATCTCATAACAAGCTATTCTGAGCTTCCACATCGCCGAACCGAGCAACCGTTCAATAACAATGAGTTGTAATCTCATAACAAGTTGTTCTAAGCTTCCACATCACCGAATCGATCAACCGTTGAATGACAATGAGTTGTAATCTCATAACAAGCCATTCTGAGCTTTCACATCACCGAATCAATCAACCGTTTGATGACAATGAGTTGTAATCTCATAACAAGCTGTTCTGAGCTTCCACATCACCAAATCGATCAACCGTTCAATAACAATGAGTTATAATCTCATAAAAAGTTGTTCTGAGCTTCCACATCGCCGAATCGATCAACCATTTGATGACAATGAGTTGTAATCTCATAACAAGCCATTCTGAGCTTCCACATCGCCGAATCGATCAACTGTTTGATGACAATGAGTTGTTCTCTCATAACAAGTTGTTCTAAGCTTCCACATCGCCAAATCAATCAACCATTCGATGATAATGAGTTGTAATCTCATAACAAGCTGTTCTGAGCTTCGACATCGCTGAATCGATCAACCGTTCAATAACAATGAGTTGTAATCTCATAACAAGTTGTTCTAAGCTTCCACATCGTCGAATCAATCAACTGTTTGATGATAATGAGTTGAAATATCATAATGAGCTGTTCTGAGCTTCCACATCACTGAATCGATCAACCGTTTGATGACAATAAGTTGTAATCTCATAACAAGTTGTTCTGAGCTTCCACATCACTGAATCAATCAACCATTTGATGATAATGTGTTGTAATCTCGTAACAAGTTGTTCTGAGCTTCCACATCACCGAATCGATTAACCGTTTGATGACAATGAGTTGTAATCTCATAACAAGCAATTCTGAGCTTCCACATTGCCGAATCGATCAACCGTTTGATGACAATGAGTTGTAATCTCATAACAAGCTATTCTGAGCTTGCACATCACCGAATTAATCAACCGCTCAATGACAATGAGTTGTAATCTTGTAACAAGCTATTCTGAGCTTCCACATCGCCGAATCGATCAACCGTTCAATGATAATGAGTTGTAATATGATAACAAGCTGTTCTGAGCTTCCACATTGCCGAATTGATCAACCGTTCGATAATAATAAGTTGTAATCTCATAACAAGTTGTTTTGAGCTTCCACATCGCCGAATCGATCAACCGTTCAATAACAATGAGTTGTAATCTCATAATAAGCTGTTCCGAGCTTCCACATCACCGAATTGATCAACCGTTCGATGACAATGAGTTGTAATCTCATAACAAGCCATTCTGAGCTTCCACATCACCGAATCAATCAACCGTTTGATGACAATGAATTGTAATCTCATAAAAAGCTATTCTGAGCTTCCACATCACCGAATCAATCAAGTGTTCGATGTTAATGAGTTGTAATCTCGTGTCAAGCCGTTCTGAGCTTCCACATTGCTGAATCGATCAACCATTTGATGATAATGAGTTGTAATCTCATAACAAGTTGTTCTGAGCTTCCACATCATTGAATTGATCAACCGTTCGATGATAATAAGTTGTAATCTCATAACAAGTTATTCTGAGCTTCCACATCGCCGAATCGATCAACCATTATATAACAATGAGTTGTAATCTCATAACAAGCTGTTCTGAGCTTCTACATCACCGAATTGATCAACTGTTCTATGATAATAAGTTGTAATCTCATAATATGTTGTTCTGAGCTTCCACATCGCCGAATCGATCAACCGTTCAATATCAATGAGTTGTAATCTCATAACAAGCTGTTCTAAGCTTCCACATCGCCGAATCGATCAACCGTTCGATGACAATGAGTTGTAATCTCATAACAAGCCATTCTGAGCTTCCACATCGCTGAATCAATCAACCGTTTGATGACAATGAGTTGTAATCTCATAACAAGCTGTTCTGAGCTTCCACATCATCGAATTGATCAACTGTTCAATAACAATGAGTTGTAATCTCATAACAAGTTGTTCTGAGCTTCCACATCGCCGAATCGATAAACTATTTGATGATAATGAGTTGTAATCTCATAACAAGCTGTTCTGAGCTTCCACATCATCGAATCGATCAACCGTTTGATGACAATGAGTTGTAATCTCATAACAAGCTGTTCTAAGCTTTCACATCACCGAATGAATCAACCGTTTGATGATAATGAGTTTTAATCTCATAACAAGCTGTTCTGAGCTTCCACATCACCAAATCGATCAACCGTTCAATAACAATGAGTTGTAATCTTATAACAAGCTGTTCTGAGCTTCCACATCACCGAATTGATCAACCATTTGATGACAATGAGTTGTAATCTCATAACAAGCTGTTCTGAGCTTCCACATCACCAAATCAATCAACCGTTTGATGATAATGTGTTGTAATCTCGTAACAAGTTGTTCTGAGCTTCCACATCACCAAATCGATTAACCGTTCGATGACAATGAGTTGTAATCTCATAACAAGCTATTTTGAGCTTCCACATTGCCGAATCAATCAACCGTTTGATGATAATGAGTTGTAATCTCATAACAAGCTGTTCTGAGCTTCCACATCACCAAATCGATCAACCATTCAATAACAATGAGTTGTAATCCCATAAAAAGCTATTCTAAGCTTCCACATCGCCGAATCGATCAACTGTTTGATGACAATGAGTTGTAATCTCATAACAACCTGTTCTGAGCTTCCACATCGCCGAAGCAATCAACCGTTTGATGACAATGAATTGTAATCTCATAACAAGCTATTCTGAGCTTCCACATTGCCGAATCAATCAACTCTTCGATGTTAATGAGTTGTAATCTCGTAACAAGCCATTCTGAGCTTCCACATCGCTGAATCGATCAACCGTTTGATGATAATGAGTTGTAATCTCATAACAACCTATTCTGAGCTTCCACATCACCGAATCGATAAACCGTTCGATGATAATGAGTTGTAATCTCATAACAAGCTGTTCTGAGCTTCCACATCACCGAATCGATAAACCATTCGATGATAATGAGTTGTAATCTCATAACAAGCTGTTCTGACCTTCCACATCACCAAATCGATCAACCGTTCAATAACAATGAGTTGTAATCTCATAAAAAGCTATTCTAAGCTTCCACATCGCCAAATCGATCAACCGTTCGATGACAATGAGTTGTAATCTCATAACAAGCTGTTCTGAGCTTCCACATCGCCGAAGCAATCAACCGTTTGATGACAATGAATTGTAATCTCATAACAAGCTATTCTGAGCTTCCACATCGCCGAATCAATCAACTCTTCAATGTTAATGAGTTGTAATCTCGTAACAAGCCATTCTGAGCTTCCACATCGCTGAATCGATCAACCGTTTGATGATAATGAGTTGTAATCTCATAACAAGTTGTTCTGAGCTTCCACATCATTGAATTGATCAACTGTTCGATGATAATAAGTTGTAATCTCATAACAAGCTATTCTGAGCTTCCACATCGCCGAATCGATCAACCATTCTATAACAATGAGTTGTAATCTCATAACAAGCTATTCTGAGCTTCCACATCGCCGAATCAATCAACCATTCGATGACAATGAGTTGTAATCTCATAACAAGTCATTCTGAGCTTCTACATCACTGAATCGATCAACCGTTTGATGATAATGAGTTGTAATCTCATAACAAGCTGTTCTGAGCTTCCACATCACTGAATCGATCAACCGTTCAATGATAATGAGTTGTAATCTCATAACAAGCTGTTCTGGGCTTCCACATCGCTAAATCGATCAACCGTTCAATAACAATGAGTTGTAATCTCATAATAAGCTATTCTGAGCTTCCACATCGCCGAATCGATCAACCGTTCGATGATAATGAGTTGTAATCTCATAACAAGCTATTCTGAGCTTCCACATCGCCGAATCGATCAACCATTTGATGACAATGAGTAGTAATCTCATAACAAGCTCTTTTGAGCTTCCACATCACCGAATCAATCAACCATTGGATGATAATGAGTTGTAATCTCATAACAAGCTATTCTAAGATTCCACATCACCGAATCAATCAACCGTTCAATGATAATGATTTGTAATCTCATAACAAGCTGTTCTGAGCTTCCACATCGCCAAATCGATCAATCGTTCAATAACAATGAGTTGTAATCTCATAAAAAGATGTTCTGAGCTTCCACATCGCTGAATCGATCAACCGTTTGATGACAATGAGTTGTAATCTCATAATAATCTGTTCTGAGATTCCACATCACCGAATCAATCAACTGTTCGATGATAATGAGTGGTAATCTCATAACAAGCTATTCTGAGCTTCCACATCGCTGAATCGATCAACCATTCAACAACAATGAGTTGTAATCTCATAACAAGCTGTTCTGAGCTTCCACATTGCCGAATTGATCAACCATTCGATGACAATGAGTTGTAATCTCATAACAAGCCGTTCTGAGCTTCCACATTACCAAATCAATCAACCGTTTGATGACAATGAGTTGTAATCTCATAACAAGCTGTTAACAATCTATTCTGAGCTTCCACATCACCGAATCAATCAACCGTTCGATGATAATGAGTTGTAATCTCATAACAAGTTGTTCTGAGCTTCTACATCACCGAATCAATTAACCGTTTGATGATAATGAGTGGTAATCTCATAACAAGCTATTCTGAGCTTCCACATCACCGAATTGATCAACTATTCGATGATAATAAGTTGTAATCTCATAACAAGCTATTCTGAGCTTCCACATCGCCGAATCAATCAACCGTTCAATATCAATGAGTTGTAATCTCATAACAAGCTGTTCTGAGCTTCCACATCACCGAATCGATCAACCGTTTGATGACAATGAGTTGTAATCTCATAACAAGCCATTCTGAGCTTCCACATCGCTGAATCGGTCAACCGTTTGATGACAGTGAGTTGTAATCTCATAACAAGCTGTTCTGAGCTTCCACATCATTGAATTGATCAACTATTCAATAACAATGATTTTTAATCTCATAACAAGTTGTTCTGAGCTTCCACATCATAGAATCGATCAACTGTTTCATGATAATGAGTTGTAATCTCATAACAAGCCGTTCTGAGCTTCCACATCGCCGAATCGATCAACCGTTTGATGACAATGAGTTTTAATCTCATAACAAGATGTTCTAAGCTTCCACATCACCGAATCAATCAACCGTTTGATGATAATGAGTTTTAATCTCATAACAAGCTGTTCTGAGCTTCCACATCGCCGAATCGATCAACCGTTCAATAACAATGAGTTGTAATCTCATAACAAGCTGTTCTGAGCTTCCATATCACCGAATCGATCAACCGTTCGATGACAATGAGTTGTAATCTCATAACAAGCCGTTCTGAGCTTCCACATTACCAAATCGATCAACCATTTGATAATAATGAGTTGTAATCTCATAACAAGTTGTTAACAATCTTTTCTGAGCTTCCACATCACCGAATCAATCAACCATTCGATGATAATGAGTTTTAATCTCATAACAAGCTGTTCTGAGCTTCTACATCACCGAATCAATCAACCATTTGATGATAATGAGTTGTAATCTCATAACAAGCTATTCTGAGCTGCCACATCGCTGAATCAATCAAACGTTCGATGATAATGAGTTGTAATCTCGTAACAAGCTATTCTGAGCTTCCACATCACTGAATCGATCAACCGTTCGATGATAATGAGTTTTAATCTCATAACAAGCTATTTTGAGCTTCCACATTGCCGAATTGATCAATTGTTTGATGATAAAGAGTTGTAATCTCATAACAAGTTGTTCTAAGCTTCCACATCGCTGAATCGATCAACCATTCAATATCAATGAGTTGTAATCTCATAACAAGCTGTTTTGAGCTTCCACATCACCGAATCGACAAACTGTTTGATGACAATGAGTTGTAATCTCATAACAAGTCGTTCTGAGCTTCCACATCACCAAATGGATCAACCGTTTGATGACAATGAGTTGTAATCTCATAACAAGTTGTTCTGAGCTTCGAAATAGCCGAATCAATCAACCGTTCGATGATAATGAGTTGTAATCTCATAACAAGCTATTCTGAGCTTCCACATCTCTGAATCGATCAACCGTTCGATGATAATAAGTTGTAATCTCATAACAATCTATTCTGAGCTTCCACATCGCCGAATCGATCAACCATTCAATAACAATGAGTTGTAATCTCATAACAAGCTGTTCTAAGCTTCCACATCACCGAATTGATCAACCGTTCGATGATAATGAGTTGTAATCTCATAATAAGCTATTCTGAGCTACCACATCGCCGAATCAATCAACCATTTGATGATAATGAGTTTTAATCTCATAAAAAGCTATTCTGAGCTTCCATATTGCAGAATCGATCAACTGTTCAGTGACAATGAGTTGTAATCTCATAACAAGCTGTTATGAGCTTCCACATCATCAAATCAATCAACCGTTTGATGACAATGAGTTGTAATCTCATAACAAGCCATTCTGAGCTTCCACAACACCTAATTGATCAACCGTTTGATGACAATGAGTTGTAATCTCATAACAAGCTATTTTGAGCCTCCACATCGCCGAATCAATCAACCGTTCAATGACAATGAGTTGTAATCTCGTAACAAGCTGTTCTGAGCTTCTACATTGCCGAATCGATCGACCATTTGATGACAATGAGTTGTAATCTCATAACAAGTTGTTTTGAGCTTCCGCATCGCTAAATTGATCAACCATTCGATAATAATAAGTTGTAATCTCATAACAAGCTATTCTGAGCTTCCACATCGCCAAATCGATCAACCGTGCTGAGCTTCCACATCGCTGAATCGATCAACCATTTGATGACAATGAGTTGTAATCTTATAACAAGTTGTTCTGAGCTTCCACATCACCCAATCAATCAACCGTTCGGAGATAATGAGTTGTAATCTCATAACAACCTGTTCTGAGCTTCCACATCGCTGAATCGATCAACCGTTCAATAACAATGAGTTGTAATCTCATAACAAGCTGTTCTAAGCTTCCACATCACTAAATCGATCAACCGTTCAATGACAATCAGTTGTAATCTCATAACAAGCTGTTTTGAGCTTCCACATTGCCAAATCGATCAACCGTTTGATGACAATGAGTTGTAATCTCATAACAAGCTATTCTGAGCTTCCACATCATCGAATCAATCAACCGTTCGATGATAATGAGTTGTAATCTTGTAACAAGCTATTATGAGCTTCCACATCATTGAATCGATCAACCGTTTGATGATAATGAGATTTAATCTCATAACAAGCTGTTCTAAGCTTCCACATCGCTGAATTGATCAACCGTTCGATGATAATAAGTTGTAATCTCATAACAAGCTATTCTGAGCTTCCACCTTGCCGAATTGATCAACCGTTCAATAACAATGAGTTGTAATCTCATAAAAAGTTGTTCTGAGCTTCCACATCGCCGAATCGATCAACCGTTCGATAACAATGAGTTGTAATCTCATAACAAGGCATTCTGAGCTTCCACATCGCCGAATCAATCAACCATTTGATGACAATGAGTTTTAATCTCATAACAAGTTGTTCTGAGCTTCCACATCGCCGAGCCAATCAACCATTTGATGATAATAAGTTGTAATCTCATAACAAGCTATTCTAAGCTTCCACATCGCCGAATTGATCAACCATTTGATGACAAAGAGTTGTAATCTCATAACAAGCCGTTTTGAGCTTCCACATCACAAAATCGATCAATCGTTTGATGACAATGAGTTGTAATCTCATAACAAGCTGTTCTAAACTTCCACATCGCCGAATCAATCAACCATTTGATGATAATGAGTTTTAATCTCATAACAAGCTATTTTGAACTTCCACATTGCTGAATCGATTAACCGTTCAATAACAATGAGTTGTAATCTCATAACAAGCTGTTCTGAGCTTCCATATCGTCGAATCAATCAACCGTTTGATGACAATGAGTTGTAATCTCATAATAAGCCGTTGTGAGCTTCCACATCACTGAATCAATCAATCGTTTGATAACAATGAGTTGTAAACTCATAACAAGCTGTTCTGAGCTTGCACATTGCCGAATCAATCAACCATTCGATGACAATGAGTAGTAATCTCATAACAAGCTATTCTGAGCTTCCACATTGCCGAATCGATCAACCGTTCGATGATAATGAGTTGTAATCTCATAACAAGCTATTCTAAGCTTCCACATCACCGAATTGATCAACCTTTGGATGATAATAAGTTGTAATCTCATAACGAGCTGTTCTGAGCTTCCACATCACTGAATCGATCAACCGTTCAATAACAATGAGTTGTAATCTTATAACAAGCTATTCCGAGCTTCCACATCACTGAATCGATCAACCGTTCGATGACAATGAGTTGTAATCTCATAACAAGCCATTCTGAGCTTCCACATCACCAAATCGATCAACTGTTTGATGACAATGAGTTGTAATCTCATAACAAGTTGTTCTGAGCTTCCACATCGCTGACTCAATCAACCATTCAATGACAATGAGTTGTAATCTCAGAACAAGCCATTCTAAGCTTCCACATCACTGAATCAATCAACCGTTTGATGATAATGAGTTGTAATCTAATAACAAGTTGTTCTGAGCTTCCACATCACTGAATCAATCAACCGTTCGATGATAATGAGTTGTAATCTTGTAACAAGCTTTTCTGAGCTTCCACATTGCCGAATCGATCAATTGTTCAATGATAATGAGTTGTAATCTCATAAAAAGCTGTTCTGAGCTTCCACATCGCCGAATTGATCAACTGTTCGATGATAATAAGTTGTAATCTCATAACAAGCTGTTCTGAGCTTCCACATCGCCGAATCGATCAACAATTCAATAAGAATGAGTTGTAATCTCATAACAAGTTGTTATGAGCTTCCACATCACCGAATCGATCAAACGTTTGATGACAATGAGTTGTAATCTCATCAAAAGCCATTCTGAGATTCCACATCGCCAAATTGATCAACCGTTTGATGACAATGAGTTGTAATCTCATAACAAGCTATTCTGAGCTTCCACATCGCCGAATCAATCAACCGTTCAATGATAATGAGTTGTAATCTCATAACAAGTTGTTCTGAGCTTCCACATCGCCGAATCGATCAACCATTCAATAACAGTGAGTTGTAATCTCATAACAAGCTGTCCTGAGCTTCCACATCACCGAATCAATCAACCGTTCGATGACAATGAGTTGTAATCTCATAACAAGTCGTTCTGATCTTCCACATCGCCGAATTGATCAACCGTTTGATGAAAATGAGTTGTAATCTCATAACAAGTTTATCTGAGTTTCCACATCGCCGAATCAATCAACCATTCGATGATAATGAGTTGTAATCTCATAACAAGCTGTTCTGAGCTTCCACATCGCTGAATCGATCAACCGTTCAATAACAATGAGTTGTAATCTCATAACAAGCTGTTCTGAGCTTTCACATCACCAAATTGATCAACCGTTCGATGACAATGAGTTGTAATCTCATAACAAGCCGTTCTAAGCTTCCACATCGCCGAATCGATCAATCGTTTTATGATAATGAGTTGTAATCTCATAACAAGCTATTCTGAGCTTCCACATCGCCGAATCAATCAACCGTTCGATGATAATAAGTTGTAATCTCATAACAAGCTGTTCTGAGCTTCCACATCAATGAATCAATCAACCATTCGATGATAATGAGTTGTAATATCATAACAATCTGTTCTGAGCTTCCACATCACTGAATCAATCAACCGTTCGATGATAATGAGTTGTAATCTCATAACAAGCTATTCTGAGATTCCACATCACCGAATCGATCAATCGTTCAATAATAATGAGTTGTAATCTCATAACAAGTTGTTCTGAGCTTCCACATCACTGAATCGATCAACCATTTAATGACAATGAGTTATAATCTCATAACAAGCCGTTCTGAGCTTCCACATCGCTGAATCGATCAACCGTTTGATGACAATGAGTTGTAATCTCATAACAAGCTGTTCTGAGCTTCTACATTGCCTAATCAATCAACCGTTCGATGATAATGAGTTGTAATCTCATAACAAGCTATTCTAAGCTTCCACATCACTGAATGAATCAACCGTTCAATAAGAATGAGTTGTAATATCATAACAAGGTGTTATGAGCTTCCACATCGCCGAATTGATCAACTATTTGATGACAATGAGTTGTAATCTCATAACAAGCCATTCTGAGCTTCCACATCGCCGAATCGATCAACCGTTTGATGATAATGAGTTGTAATCTCATCAAAAGCTGTTCTGAGCTTCCACATTGCTGAATCAATCAACAATTCGATGATAATGAGTTGTAATCTCATAACAAGCTATTCTGAGCTTCCACATTGCCGAATCGATCAACCATTCGATGACAATGAGTTGTAATCTCATAACAAGCCGTTCTGAGCTTCCACATCGCCGAATCGATCAACCGTTTCATGACAATGAGTTGTAATCTCATAACAAGCTATTCTGAGCTTCCACATTGCCGAATCAATCAACCATTTGATGATAATGAGTTGTAATCTCATAACAAGTTGTTCTGAGCTTCCACATCGCCGAATCGGTCAACCATTCAATAATAATGAGTTGTAATCTCATAACAAGCTGTTCTGAGCTTCCACATCGCCGAATCAATCAACCATTCGATGACAATGAGTTGTAATCTCATAACAAACCCTTCTAAGCTTCCACATCACCGAATCGATCAACCGTTTGATGAGAATGAGTTTTAATCTCATAACAAGCTGTTCTAAGCTTCCATATCGCCGAATCAATCAACCGTTTGATGATAATGGGTTGTAATCTCATAACAAGATGTTCTGAGCTTCCACATCGCCGAATCGATCAACCGTTTAATAACAATGAGTTTTAATCTCATAACAAGCTGTTCTGAGCTTCCACATCGCTGAATTGATCAACCGTTCAATAACAATGAGTTGTAATCTTATAATAAGCTGTTCTGAGCTTCCACATCGCCGAATCGATCAAGCATTCCATGACAATGAGTTATAATCTCATAACAAACCATTCTGAGCTTCCACATCGTCGAATCGATCAACCGTTTAATAACAATGAGTTTTAACCTCATAACAAGCTGTTCTGAGCTTCCACATCGCTGAATCGATCAACCGTTCAATAACAATGAGTTGTAATCTCATAACAAGCTGTTCTGAGCTTCCACATCACCGAATTGATCAACCGTTCCATGATAATGAGTTGTAATCTCATAAAAAACCATTCTAATCTTCCACATTGCCAAATCAATCAACCGTTTGATTACAATGAGTTGTAATCTCATAACAACCTGTTCTGAGCTTCCACATCACCGAATCGATCAACCGTTCAATAACACTGAGTTATAATCTCATAACAAGCTATTCTGAGCTTCCACATCACCGAATCGATCAACCGTTTCATGACAATGAGTTGTAGTCTCATAACAATCCATTCTGAGCTTCCACATTGCCGAATCGATCAACCGTTTGATGACAATGAGTTGTAATCTCATAACAAGTCATTCTGAGCTTCCACATCACCGAATCAATCAACCGTTTGATGATAATGAGTTGTAATCTCATAACAAGCTCTTCTGAGCTTCCACATCACCGAATAGATCAACCGTTCGATGATAATGAGTTGTAATCTCACAACAAGCTATTTTGAGGTTCCACATCACCGAATTGATCAACCGTTCGATGATAATAAGTTGTAATCTCATAACAAGCTGTTCTGAGCTTCCACATCGCCGAATTGATCAACCGTTCAATAACAATGAGTTGTAAACTCATAAGAAGCTGTTGTGAGCTTCCACATTGCCGAATCGATCAACCGTTTAATGATAATGAGTTGTAATCTCATAACAAGCCGTTCTGAGCTTCCACTTCGTTGAATCGATCAACCGTTTGATGACAATGAGTTGTAATCTCATAACAAGCTGTTCTGAGCTTCCACATCGCCGAACTAATCAACCGTTCGATGATAATGAGTTGTAATCTCATAACAAGCTATTCTGAGCTTCCACATCGCCGAATCGATCAACCATTCAATAACAAAGAGTTGTAATCTCATAAAAAGCTGTTCTGAGCTTCCACATTGCCGAATCGATCAACCCTTTGATGACAATGAGTTGTAATCTCATAACAAGCCATTTTGAGCTTCCACATCGCCGAATCGATCAACCGTTTGATGACAATGAGTTGTAATCTCATAACAAGCTATTCTGAGCTTCCACATCGCCGAATCAATCAACCGTTTGATGACAATGAGTTGTAATCTTGTAACAAGCTATTTTGAGCTTCCACATCCCTGAATCAATCAACCGTTTGATGATAATGAGTTATAATCTCATAACAAGCTATTCTGAGCTTCCACATCACCGAATTGATCAACCGTTCGATGATAATAAATTATAATCTCATAACAAGCTATTCTGAGCTTCCACATCGCCGAATCGATCAACCATTCAATAATAATGAGTTGTAATCTCATAACAAGCTATTCTGAGGTTCCACATCGCCGAATCGATCAACCGTTCGATGACAATGAGTTGTAATCTCATAACAAGCCATTCTGAGCTTCCACATCGCTGAATCAAACAACCTTTTGATGACAATGAGTTGTAAGCTCATAACAAGGTGTTCTGAGCTTTCAAATCACTGAATCAATCAACCGTTAGATGATAAAGAGTTGTAATCTCATAACAAGTTGTTCTGAGCTTCCACATTGCCGAATCGATCAACCGTTTAATATCAATGAGTTGTAATCTCATAACAAGCTGTTCTGAGCTTCCACATCACTGAATCGATGAACCATTTGATGACAATGAGTTGTAATCTCATAACAAGCCATTCTGAGCTTCCACATCACCGAATCGATTAACCGTTTGATGACAATGAGTTGTAATCTCATAACAAGCTATTCTGAGCTTTGAAATAACCGAATCAATCAACCGTTCAATAACAATGAGTTGTAATCTCATAACAAGCTGTTCTGAGCTTCCACATCACCGAATTGATCAACCGTTTGATGACAATGAGTTGTAATCTCATAAAAAGCCATTCTGAGCTTCCACATCACCGAATCGATCAACCATTCGATGACAATGAGTTGTAATCTCATAATAAGCTATTCTGAGCTACCACATCACCGAATCAATCAACCGTTTGATGATAATGAGTTGTAATCTCATAAAAAGCTATTCTGAGCTTCCATATTGCCGAATCGATCAACTGTTCAGTGACAATGAGTTGTAATCTCATAACAAGCTGTTATGAGCTTCCACATCGTCGAATCAATCAACCGTTTGATGACAGAGTTGTAATCTCATAGCAAGCCGTTTTGAGCTTCCACATCACCTAATCGATCAATCGTTTGATGACAATGAGTTGTAATCTCATAACAAGCTATTTTGAGCTTCCACATCGCCAAATCAATCAACCGTTCAATGACAATGAGTTGTAATCTCGTAACAAGCTGTTCTGAGCTTCCACATCGCCGAATCGATCAACCATTTGATGATAATGAGTTGTAATCTCATAACAAGTTGTTTTGAGCTTCCGCATCACTGAATTGATCAACCATTCGATGATAATAAGTTGTAATCTCATAACAAGCTATTCTGAGCTTCCACTTCGCCAAATCGATCAACCGTACAATAACAATGAGTTGTAATCTCATAACAAGCTGTTCTAAGCTTCCACATCGCCGAATCGATCAACCGTTTGATGACAATGAGTTGTAATCTCATAACAAGCCATTCTGAGCTTCCACATCGCTGAATCAATCAACCGTTTGATGACAATGAGTTGTAATCTTATAACAAGCTGTTCTGAGCTTCCACATCACCGAATCAATCAACCGTTCAGAGATAATGAGTCGTAATCTCATAACAAGCTATTCTGAGCTTCCACATCGCCGAATTGATCAACCGTTAAATAACAATGAGTTGTAATCTCATAACAAGTTGTTCTAAGCTTCCACATCGCTGAATCGATCAACCATTCAATGACAATCAGTTGTAATCTCATAACAAGCTGTTCTGAGCTTCCACATTGCCGAATCAATCAACCGTTTGATGACAATGAGTTGTAATCTCATAACAAGCTATTCTGAGCTTCCACATCGTCGAATCAATCAACCGTTCGATGATAATGAATTGTAATCTTGTAACAAGCTATTATGAGCTTCCACATCGCCGAATCGATCAACCGTTTGATGATAATGAGTTTTAATCTCATAACAAGCTGTTCTGAGCTTCCACATCGCTGAATTGATCAACCGTTCGATGATAATAAGTTGTAATCTCATAACAAGCTGTTTTGAGCTTCCACCTTGCTGAATTGATCAACCGTTCAATAACAATGCGTTGTAATCTCATAACAAGCTGTTCTGAGCTTCCACATCGCCGAATCGATCAACCGTTCGATAACAATGAGTTGTAATCTCATAACAAGCCATTCTGAGCTTCCACATCGCCGAATCAATCAACCGTTTCATGACAATGAGTTCTAATCTCATAACAAGTTGTTCTGAGCTTCCACATCGCCGAGTCAGTCAACCGCTCGATGATAATAAGTTGTAATCTCATAACAAGCTATTCTGAGCTTCCACATCAACGAATTGATCAACCGTTCAATAACAATGAGTTGTAATCTCATAACAAGCTCTTCTAAGCTTCCACATCGCCGAATCGATCAACCATTTGATGACAATGAGTTGTAATCTCATAACAAGCTGTTTTGAGCTTCCACATCACAAAATCGATCAATCATTTGATGACAATGAGTTGTAATCTCATAACAAGCTGTTCTGAACTTCCACATCGCCGAATCAATCAACTGTTTGATGATAATGAGTTGTAATCTCATAACAAGCTATTTTGAGCTTCCACATTGCTGAATCGATCAACCGTTCAATAACAATGAGTTGTAATCTCATAACAAGCTATTCTGAGCTTCCATATCGCCGAATCGATCAACCGTTTGATGACAATGAGTTGTAATCTTATAACAAGCCATTCTGAGCTTCCACATTGCCGAATCGATCAACCGTTTGATGACAATGAGTTGTAATCTCATAACAAGCTGTTCTGAGCTTCCACATCGCTGAATCAATCAACCGTTTGATGATAATGAGTTGTAATCTCATAACAAGCTGCTCTCAGCTTCCACATTACCGAATCGATCAACCGTTTGATGATAATGAGTTGTAATCTCATAACAAGCCGTTCTCAGCTTCCACATCACCGAATTGATCAACCATTTGATGACAATGAGTTGTAATCTCATAAGAAGCTATTCTGAGCTTCCACATCGCCGAATCAATCAACCGTTCGATGATAATGAGTTGGAATCTCATAAAAAGCTATTCTGAGCTTCCACATCGCCAAATCGATCAACCGTTCAATAATAATGAGTTGTAATCTCATAACAAGCTATTCTAAGCTTCCACATCGCTAAATCGATCAACCGTTCAATGATAATGAGTTGTTATCTCATAACAAGCCGTTCTAAGCTTCCACATCGCCGAATCGATCAACCGTTTGATGACAATGAGTTGTAATCTCATAACAAGTTGTTCTGAGCTTCCACATCACTGAATCAATCAACCGTTTGATGATAATAAGTTGTAATCTCATAACAAGCTGTTCTGAGCTTGCACATCGCTGAACCGATCAACCATTCAATAACAATGAGTTGTAATCTCATAACAAGCTATTCTGAGCTTCCACATCGCCAAATCGATCAACCATTTGATGGCAATGAGTTGTAATCTCATAACAAGCCATTCTGAGCTTCCACATCGCCGAATCGATCAAACGTTTGATGGCAATGAGTTGTAATCACATAACAAGCTATTCTGAGCTTCCAGATTGCTGAATCGATCAACCGTTCAATAACAATGAGTTGTAATCTCATAATAAGCTGTTCTTAGCTTCAACATCACCGAATTGATCAACTGTTTGATGAACGTGAGTTGTAATCTCATAACAAGCCATTCTGAGCTTCCACATCGCCGAATCAATCAACCATTTGATGAAAATGAGTTGTAATATCATAACAAGCTGTTCTGAGCTTCCACATTGCCGAATCAATCAACTGTTTGATGATAATGAGTTGTAATCTTATAACAAGCTATTCTGAGCTTCCCCATCACCGAATCGATCAACCATTCAATAACAATGAGTTGTAATCACATAACAAGTTGTTCTGAGCTTTAACATCACCGAATCAATCAACCATTTGATGATAATGAGTTGTAATCTCATAACAAGCCATTCTAAGCTTCCACATCGCCAAATCGATCAACCGTTTGATGACAATGTGTTGTAATCTCATAACAAGCTATTCTGAGCTTCCACATCACCGAATTTATCAACTGTTTGATGATAATAAGTTGTAATCTCATAACAAGTTGTTCTGAGCTTCCACATCACCAAATCGATCAACCGTTTGATGACAATGAGTTGTAATCTCATATCAAGCCGTTCTGATCTTCCACATCGCCGAATTAATCAACCGTTTGATGATAATGAGTTGTAATCTCATAACAAGCTGTTCTGAGCTTCCACATCACCGAATCGATCAACCGTTCAATAAAAATGACTTATAATTTTATAACAAACTATTTTGAGCTTCCACATCACTGAATCAATCAACCATTCGATGAAAGTGAGTTGTAATCTCATAACAAGCCATTCTGAGCTTCCACATCGCCGAATCAATCAACCATTTGATGAAAATGAGTTGTAATATCATAACAAGCTATTCTAAGCTTCTACATCACCGAATTGATCAACCGTTCAATAACAATGAGTTGTAATCTCATAACAAGCTATTCTGAGCTTCCACATCACCGAATCGATCAATCGTTCGATGACAGTGAGTTGTAATCTCATAACAAGCCATTCTGAGCTTCCACGTCGCCAAATCAATCAACCGTTTGATGAAAATGAGTTGTAATATCATAACAAGCTATTCTCAGCTTCCACATCGCCGAATCGATCGACCATTTAATAACAATGAGTTGTAATCTCATAACAAGCTGTTCTAAACTTCCACATCGCCGAATCAATCAACCGTTCAATGATAATGAGTTGTAATATCATAACCAGTTGTTCTGAGCTTCCACATCACTGAATCGATCAACCGTTTGATGACAATGAGTTGTAATCTCATAACAAGTTGTTCTGAGCTTCCACATCACCGAATCAATCAACCGTTCGATGATAATGTGTTGTAATCTCCTAACAAGCTGTTCTGACCTTTTACATCATCGAATCGATTAACCGTTTGATGACAATGAGTTGTAATCTCATAACAAGCCATTCTGAACTTCCACATCGCTGAATCGATCAACCGTTTGATGACAATGAGTTGTAATCTCATAACAAGCTATTCTGAGCTTGCACATCACCGAATCAATCAACCGTTCGATGACAATGAGTTGTAATCTTGTAACAAGCTATTCTGAGCTTCCACATCGCTGAATCAATCAACCATTCAATGATAATGAGTTGTAATCTCATAACAGGCTGTTCTGAGCTTCCACATCGCCGAATTGATCAACCGTTCGATGATAATAAGTTGTAATCTCATAACAAGCTGTTTTGAGCTTCCACATCACTGAATCGATCAACCGTTCAATAACAATGAGTTGTAATCTCATAACAAGTTGTTCTGAGCTTCCACATCACCGAATCGATCAACCGTTCGATGATAATGTGTTGTAATCTCATAACAAGCTATTCTGAGCTTCCACATCACCGAATCGATCAACCGTTTGATGACAATGTGTTGTAATCTCATAACAAGCTATTCTAAGCTTCCACATCACTGAATCAATCAACCATTCGATGATAATGAGTTCTAATCTCATAATAAGCTATTCTGAGCTTCCACATCACCGAATCAATCAACCGTTCAATGATAATGAGTTGTAATCTCATAACAAGTTGTTCTGAGCTTCCACATCACCGAATCGACCAACCATTCAATAACAATGAGGTATAATCTCATAAAAAGTTGTTCTGAGCTTCCACATCGCTGAATCGATCAACCGTTCGATGACAATGAGTTGTAATCTCATAAAAAGTCATTCTGAGCTTCCACATCGCTGAATCGATTAACCGTTTGATGACAATGAGTTGTAATCTCATAACAAGCTGTTCTGAGCTTCCACATCGCCGAATCAATCAACCGTTCGATGATAATGAGTTGTAATCTTATAACAAGCTGTTCTGAGCTTCCACAT
>MU227698.1:387782-419086 GCA_018584345.1 Thuja plicata
TCGATGACAATGAGTTGTAATCTCATAACAAGCCATTCTGAGCTTCCACATCACTGAATCGATCAACCGTTTGATGACAATGAGTTGTAATCTCATAACAAGTTGTTCTGAGCTTCCACATCACCGAATTAATCAACCGTTCGATGATAATGTGTTGTAATCTCGTAACAAGTTGTTCTGAGCTTCCACATCGCCGAATCGATCAACCGTTCGATGACAATGAGTTGTAATCTCATAACAAGCCATTCTGAGCTTCCACATCCCCAAATCGATCAACCGTTTGATGACAATGAGTTGTAATCTCATAACAAGCTATTCTGAGCTTGCACATCACCGAATCAATCAACCGTTCGATGATAATGAGTTGTAATTTTGTAACAAGCTATTCTGAGATTCCACATCGCCGAATCGATCAACCATTAGATGATAATGAGTTGTAATCTCATAACAAGCTGTTCTGAGCTTCCAAATCGCCGAATTTATCAACCGTGTGATGATAATAAGTTGTAATCTCATAACAAGCTATTTTGAGCTTCCACATCGCCGAATCGATCAACCGTTCAATAACAATGAGTTGTAATCTCATAACAAGGTGTTCTAAGCTTCCACATCACCGAATCGATCAACCGTTCGATGACAATGAGTTGTAATCTCATAACAAGCCGTTCTTAGCTTCCACATTGCCATATCGATCAACCGTTTGATGACAATGAGTTGTAATCTCATGACAAGCTGTTCTGAGCTTCCACATCGCTGAATCAATCAACCGTTTGATGATAATGAGTTCTAATCTCGTAACAAGCTATTCTGAGCTTCCACATCGCCGAATCGATCAACCATTCAATGATAATAAGTTGTAATCTCATAACAAAATGTTCTGAGCTTCCACATCGCCAAATTGATCAATCGTTCGATGATAATAAGTTGTAATCTCATAACAAGTTGTTCTGAGCTTCCACATCACCGAATCGATCAACCGTTCAATAACAATCAGTTGTAATCTCATAACAAGCTATTTTGAGCATCCACATCACCAAATCGATCAACCGTTCGATGACAATGAGTTGTAATCTCATAAAAAGTTGTTCTGAGCTTCCACATCGCCGAATCGATCAACCGTTTGATGACAATGAGTTGTAATCTCATAACAAGCTGTTCTGAGCTTCCACATCACCGAATCAATCAACCATTCAATAACAATGAGTTGTAATCTCATAACAAGCTGTTATGAGCTCTCACATCACTGAATCGATCAACCGTTCGATGACAATGAGTTGTAATCTCATAACAAGCCATTATGAGCTTCCACATCACCGAATCGATCAACCGTTTGATGACAATGAGTTGTAATCTCATAACAAGTTGTTCTAAGCTTCCACATCGCTCAATCAATCAACCGTTCAATGATAATGAGTTATAATCTCATAAAAAGATGTTCTAAGCTTCCACATCGCCGAATCAATCAACCGTTCAATAACAATGAGTTGTAATCACATAACAAGCTGTTCTGAGCTTCCACATCACCAAATCAATCAACCATTCGATGAAAATGAGTTGTAATCTCATAACAAGCTATTCTGAGCTGCAACATCACCGAATCGATCAACCATTTGATGACAATGAGTTGTAATCTCATAACAAGCTATTCTGAGCTTCCACATCGCCGAATCAATCAACCGTTTGATGATAATGTGTTGTAATCTCGTAACAAGCTGTTTTGAGCTTCCACATCGCCGAATCGATCAACCGTTCGATGATAATGAGTTATAATCTCATAACAATCTATTCTGAGCTTCCACATCGCCAAATTGATCAACCATTCGATGATAGTAAGTTGTAATCTCATAACAAGCTATTCTGAGCTTCCACATCGCTGAATCGATCAACCGTTCAATAACATTGAGTTGTAATCTCATAACAAGCTATTCTGAGCTTCCACATCACCAAATCAATCAACCGTTCGATGACAATAAGTTGTAATCTCATAACAAGCCGTTCTGAGCTTGCACATCGCTGAATCGATCAATCGTTTGATGACAATGAGTTGTAATCTCATAACAAGCCGTTCTTAGCTTCCACATCGCCGAATTGATCAACCGTTTGATGAAAATGAGTTGTAATCTCATAACAAGCTGTTCTGAGCTTCCACATCGCTGAATCAATCAACCGTTCGATGACAATGAGTTGTAATCTTGTAACAAGCTCTTTTGAGCTTCCACATCACTGAATCGATCAACCGTTCGATGAGAATGAGTTGTAATCTTATAACAAGATATTCTGAGCTTCCACATCACCGAATTGATCAATCGTTCGATGATAATAAGTTGTAATCTCATAACCAGCTATTCTGAGCTTCCACATCACCGTATCGATCAACCGTTTAATAACAATGAGTTGTAATCTCATAACAAGCTGTTCTGAGCTTCCACATCGCCGAATTGATCAACCGTCCGATGACAATGAGTTGTAATCTCATAACAAGCCGTTCTGAGCTTCCACATCATCGAATCGATATACCATTTGATGATAATGAGTTGTAATCTCATAACAAGCTATTCTGAGCTTCCACATCGCCGAATCAATCAACTGTTCGATGATAATGGGTTGTAATATCATAATAAGCTATTCTGAGCTTCCACATCGCCTAATCGATCAACCGTTTAATAACAATGAGTTTTAATCTCATAACAAGCTGTTTTGAGCTTCCACATCGCCGAATTGATCAACCGTTTGATGATAATGAGTTGTAATCTCATAACAAGCCATTCTAAGCTTCCACATCACCGAATCGATCATCCATTTGATGATAATGAGTTGTAATCTCATAACAAGCTATTCTGAGCTTCCACATCGCCGAATCAATCAAATGTTTGATGATAATAAGTTGTAATCTCATAACAAGCTGTTCTGAGTTTCCACATCACCGAATCGATCAACCATTCAATAACAATCAGTTGTAAGCTCATAACAAGCTATTCTGAGCTTCCACATCGCCGAATCGATCAACCGTTTGGTAACAATGAGTTGTAATCTCATAACAAGCCATTCTGAGCTTCCACATCGCCGAATCGATCAACCATTTGATTACAATGAGTTGTAATCTCATAACAAGCTGTTCTGAGCTTCCACATCACCGAATCGATCAACCGTTCAATAAAAATGAGTTGTAATATCATAACAAGCTGTTCTGAGCTTCCACATCACTGAATCGATCAACCGTTTGATGACAATGAGTTGTAATCTCAGAACAAGTTGTTCTGAGCTTCCACATCACCGAATCGATCAACCGTTTGATGACAATGAGTTGTAATCTCATAACAAGTTGTTCTAAGCTTCCACATCACCGAATCAATCAACCGTTCGATGATAATGAGTTGTAATCTCATAACAAGCTGTTCTGAGCTTCCACATCGCCGAATCAATCAACCGTTCAATAACAATGAGTTGTAATCTCATAACAAGCTGTTCTGAGCTTCCACATCACCGAATCAATCAACCGTTTGATGATAATGAGTTATAATCTCATAACCAGCTGTTCTGAGCTTCCACATTGTCGAATCGATCAACCGTTTGATGACAATGAGTTGTAATCTCATAACAAGCTGTTCTGAGCTTCCTCATCGCCGAATCAATCAACCGTTCAATGATAATGTGTTGTAATCTCGTAACAAGTTGTTCTGAGCTTCCACATCACTGAATCAATCAACCGTTCCATGATAATGAGTTGTAATCCAATAACAAGTTGTTCTAAGCTTCTACATCGCCGAATTGATCAATCATTCGATGATAATAAGTTTTAATCTCATAACAAGCTGTTCTGAGCTTCCACATCACCGAATCGATCAACCGTTCAATAACAATGAGTTGTAATCTCATAAGAAGCTGTTGTGAGCTTCCACATCGCCAAATTGATCAATCGTTCAATGAGAATGAGTTGTAATCTCATAACAAGCCATTCTAAGCTTCCACATCACCGAATCGATCAACTGTTTGATGATAATGAGTTGTAATCTCATAATAAGTTGTTCTGAGCTTCCACATCGCCGAATCAATCAACCATTCGATGATAATGAGTTGTAATCTCATAACAAGCTATTCTGAGCTTCCACATGGTCGAAGCAATCAACCGTTCAATCATAATGAGTTGTAATCTCATAAAAAGCTATTCTAAGCTTCCACATCACCGAATCGATCAACCATTCGATGACAATGACTTGTAATCTCATAACAAGCCGTTCTGAGCTTCCACATCACCGAATCGATCAACCGTTTGATGACAATGAGTTGTAATCTCATAACAAGCTGTTCTGAGCTTCCACAACGCCGAATCAATCAATCGTTTGATGAAAATGAGTTGTAATCTCGTAACAAGTTATTCTGAGCTTCCACATCGCCGAATCGATCAACCGTTCAATGATAATGAGTTGTAATCTCATAACAAGTTGTTTTGAGCTTCCACATCGCCGAATTGATCAACCATTGGACGATAATAAGTTGTAATCTCATAACAAGATATTCTAAGCTTCCACATCGCCGAATCGATCAACCATTTGATGACAATGAGTTGTAATCTCATAACAAGCTGTTCTGAGCTTGCACATCGCCAAATCAATCAACCGTTCGATGATAATGAGTTGTAATCTCGTAACAAGCTGTTCTGAGCTTGCACATTGCCGAGTCAATCAACCATTCGATGATAATGAGTTGTAATCTCATAACAAGTTTTTCTGAGCTTCCACATCACTGAATTGATCAACCATTCGATGATAATATGTTTTAATCTCATAACAAGTTGTTCTAAGCTTCCACATCACCGAATTGATCAACCGTTCAATAACAATGAGTTGTAATCTCATAACAAGCTGTTCTGAGCTTCCACATCGCCGAATCAATCAACCGTTTGATGACAATGAGTTGTAATCTCATAACAAGCTGTTCGGAGCGTCCACATCATCGAATCGATCAACCGTTTGATGACAATGACTTGTAATCTCATAACAAGCTATTCTGAGCTTCCTCATCGCCGAATCAATCAACCGTTCAATGATAATGAGTTGTAATCTCATAACAAGCTGTTCTGAGCTTCCACATCGAAGAATCGATCAACCGTTCAATAATAATGAGTTGTAATCACATAACAAGCTATTCTGAGCTTCCACATCACCGAATCAATCAACCGTTCGATGACAATGAGTTCTAATCTCATAACAAGCCATTCTGAACTTCCACATCGCCGAATTGATCAACCGTTTGATGACAATAAGTTGTAATCTCATAACAAGCTGATCTGATCTTCCACATCGCTGAATTAAACAACCGTTCGATGATAATGAGTTGTAATCTCATAACAAGCTGTTCTGAACTTCCACATCGCTGAATCGATCAACCGTTCAATAACAATGAGTTGTAATCTCATAACAAGCTGTTCTGAGCTTCCACATCCCCGAATCGATCAACCATTCGATGACAATGAGTTGTAATCTCATAACAAGCCGTTCTGAGCTCCCACATCGCCGAATCGATCAACCGTTTGATGAGAATGAGTTATAATCTCATAACAAGCGATTCTGAGCTTCCACATCGCCAAATCAATCAACCGTTCGATGATAATAAGTTGTAATCTCATAATAAGCTATTCTGAGCTTCCACATCACTGAATCAATCAACCGTTTGATAGTAATGAGTTGTAATCTCATAACAAGCTGTTCTAAGCTTCCACATTGCCGAATCAATCAACCGTTCAATGATAATGAGTTGTAATCTCATAACAAGTTGTTCTGAGCTTCCACATCGCCGAATCGATCAACCGTTCAATAATAATGAGTTGTAATCTCATAACAAGCTATTCTGAGCTTCCACATCGTCGAATTGATCAACCGTTCAATGACAATGAGTTGTAATCTTATAACAAGCCGTTCTAAGCTTCCACATTGCCGAATGAATCAACCATTCAATAACAATTAGTTGTAATCTCATAACAAGCTGTTCTGAGCTTCCACATCGCCAAATCGATCAACCGTTCGATGACAATGAGTTGTAATCTCATAACAAGCCATTCTGAGCTTCCACATCGCCGAATCGATCAACCATTTGATGATAATGAGTTGTAATCTCATAAAAAACTATTCTAAGCTTCCACATCACCGAATCAATCAACCATTCGATGATAATGAGTTGTAATCTCATAACAAGCTGTTCTAAGCTTCCACATTGCCGAATCGATCAACCGTTCGATGACAATAAGTTGTAATCTCATAACAAGCCGTTCTGAGGTTCCACATCACTGAATCGATCAACCGTTTGATGACAATGAGTTGTAATCTCATGACAAGCTGTTCTGAGCTTCCACATTTCCGAATCAATCAACCATTCGATGATAATGAGTTGTAATCTGATAACAAGCTATTTTGAGCTTCCACATTGTGGAATCGATCAACCATTCAATAACAATGAGTTGTAATCTCATAACAAGCTATTCTAAGCTTCCACATCGCCAAATCGGTCAACCCTTTGATGACAATGAGTTGTAATCTCATAATAAGAGGTTCTAAGCTTCCACATCACTGAACCAATTAACCGTTTGATGACAATGAGTTGTAATCTCATAAGAAGTTGTTCTGAGCTTCCACATCGCCGAATCAATCAACCGTTTGATGGTAATGAGTTGTAATCTCATAACAAGCTATTCTGAGCTTCCACATCGCCGAATCGATCAACTATTTGATGACAATGAGTTGTAATCTCATAACAAGCTGTTCTGAGCTTCCACATCGCCGAATCGATTAACCGTACGATGATAATGAGTTGTAATCTCATAACAAGCCGTTCTGAGCTTCCACATCGCCGAATCGATCAACTGTTTGATGACAATGAGTTATAATCTCATAACAAGCTATTCTGAGCTTCCATAATGCTGAATCAATCAACCATTTGATGGTAATGGGTTGTAATCTCATAACAAGCTGTTCTGAGCTTCCACATCACCAAATCGATCAATCGTTTAATAATAATGAGTTTTAATTTCATAACAAGCTATTCTGAGCTTCCACATCGCCGACTCGATCAACCGTTTGATGACAATGAGTTTTAATCTCATAACAAGCCGTTCTGAGCTTTCACATTGCCGAATCAATCAACCGTTTGATGACAATGAGTTGTAATCTCATAACAAGCTATTTTGAGCTTCCACATCGCCAAATCAATCAACCATTTGATGATAATGGGTTGTAATCTCGTAACAAGCTGTTCTGAGCTTCCACATCGCCGAATCGATCAACGGTTGGGTGATGATGAGTTGTAATCTCATAATAAGCTATTTTGAGCTTCCACATCGCTGAATCGATCAACCGTTTGATTACCATGAGTTGTAACCTCATAACAAGCTATTCTGAGCTTCCACATCACCGAATCAATCAACTGTTTAATAACACTGAGTTGTAATCTCATAACAAGCTATTCTGAGCTTCCACATCGCCGAATCGATCAACCATTTAATAATAATGAGTTTTAATCTCATAAAAAGCTTTTCTGAGCTTCCACATCACCGAATCGATCAACCGTTCGATGACAATGAGTTGTAATCTCATAACAAGCCGTTCTGAGCTGCCACATCGCCAAATCGATCAACGGTTTGATGACAATGAGTTTTAAACTCATAACAACCTGTCCTAAGCTTCCACATCGCTGAATCAATCAACTGTTTGATGATAATGATTTGTAATCTCATAACAAGCTATTCTGAGCTTCCACATCACTGAATCGATCAACCATTCAATAACAATGAGTTGTAATCTCATAAAGAGATGTTCTGAGCTTCGACATCGCCGAATCGATCAACCGTTCGATGATAATGAGTTGAAATCTCATAACAAGCCGTTCTGAGCTTCCACATCGCCGAATCGATCAACCATTTGATGATAATGAGTTGTAATCTCATAACAACCTGTTCTGAGCTTCCACATCGCCGAATCAATCAACCGTTCGATGACAATGAGTTGTAATCTCCTAACAAGCTATTCTAAGCTTCCACATCATTGAATTGATCAACCATTCGATGATAATGAGTTGTAATATCATAACAAGCTATTCTGAGCTTCCACATCACCGAATTGATCAACCGTTCGATGATAATGAGTTGTAATCTCATTACGAGCTGTTCTGAGCTTCCACATTGCCGAATCGATCAACCGTTTAATAAAAATGAGTTGTAATCTCATAACAAGCTATTCTGAGCTTCCACATCGTCAAATCAATCAACCGTTTGATGACAATGAGTTGTAATCTCATAACAAGCCGTTCTGAGCTTCCACATCACCGAATTGATCAACTGTTTGATGACAATGAGTTGTAATCTCATAACAAGCTGTTTAGAGCTTGCACATTGCCGAATCAATCAACCGTTCAATGACAATGAGTTGTAATCTTATAACAAGCCATTCTGAGCTTCCACATCACCGAATCGATCAACCGTTTGATGACAATGAGTTGTAATCTCATAACAAGTTGTTCTGAGCTTCCACATCGTCAAATCAATCAACCGTTTGATGATAATTAGTTGTAATCTCGTAACAAGCTGTTCTGAGCTTCCACATCGCCGAATCGATCAACCGTTCGATGATAATGAGTTGTAATATCATAACAAGCTATTCTGAGCTTCCACATCCCTGAATTGATCAACCGTTTGATGATAATAAGTTGTAATCTCATAACAAGCTATTCTGAGCTTCCACATCACCCAATCGATTAACCATTCAATAACAATGGGTTGTAATCTCATAACAAGCTGTTCTGAAGTTCCACATCGCCGAGTCGATCAACCGTTCGATAACAATGAGTTGTAATCTTATAACAAGCTGTTCTAAGCTTCCACGCCGCTAAATCAATCAACCGTTTGATGACAATGAGTTGTAATCTCATAACAAGCTATTCTGAGCTTCCACATTGCTGAATCAATCAACCGTTCAATCATAATGAGTTGTAATCTCATAACAATCTGTTCTGAGCTTCCACATTGCTGTATCGATCAATTGTTTGATGACAATGAGTTGTAATCTCATAACAAGCTGATCTGAGCTTCCACATCGCCGAATCAATCAACTGTTCGATCATAATAATTGTAATCTCATAACAAGCTGTTCTGAGCTTCCACATCACTGAATAAATACACCGTTCAATGGTAATGAGTTGTAATCTCATAACAAGTTTTTCTAAGCTTCCACATCACCAAATCAATCAACCGTTCGATGATAATGAGTTGTATTCTCATAACAAGCTATTCTGAACTTCCACATCGCCGAATCGATCAACCGTTCAATAACAATGAGTTGTAATCTCATCACAAGCTGTTTTGAGCTTCCACATCGCCGAATCGATCAACCGTTTGATGATAATGAGTTACAATCTCATAACAAGCTATTCTGAGCTTCCACATCGCTGAATCAATCAACGGTTCAATAAAAATGAGTTGTAATCTCATAACAAGCTGTTCTGAGCTTCCAATTCACCGAATCAATCAACCGTTTGATGACAATGAGTTGTAATCTCATAACAAGCTGTTCTGAGCTTCCACATCACTGAATTGATCAATCGTTTGATGATAATGAGTTATAATCTCATAACAACTTGTTTTGAGCTTCCACATCGCCGAATCAATCAACCATTCGATCATAATGAGTTGTAATCTCATAACAAGTTGTTCTCAGCTTCCACATTGCCAAATCAATCAACCGTTCGATGACAATGAGTTGCAATCTCATAACAAGCCATTCTAAGCTTCCACATCACCAAATCGATCAACCGTTTGATGACAATGAGTTGTAATCTCATAACAAGCTGTTCTGAGCTTCCACATCGCCGAATCAATCAACTGTTCGATGATAATGAGTTGTAATCTCATAACAAGCTATTCTGAGCTTCCACATCGCCGAATTGATCAACCGTTCAATAACAATGAGTTGTAATCTCATAACCGAATCAATTACCCATTCGATGATAATTAGTTGTAATCTCATAACAAGCTGCTCTGAGCTTCCACATCGCCGAATCGATCAACTATTTGATGACAATGAGTTGTAATTTCATAACAAGCTATTCTGTGCTTCCACATCGCCGAATCAATCAATCGTTCAATGATAATGAGTTGTAATCTCGTAACAAGCTGTTCTGAGCTTCCACATCCCCGAATTGATCAACCGTTCGATGATAATGAGTTGTAATCTTATAACAAGCTGTTCTGAGCTTCCACATCACCAAATTGATCAACCGTTCGATGATAATAAGTTGTAATCTCATAACAAGCTGTTCTGAGCTTCTACATCACCGAATCGATCAACTATTCAATAACAATGAGTTGTAATCTCATAACAAGCTGTTCTAAGCTTCCACATCGCCAAATCGATCAACCGTTCGATGACAATGAATTGTAATCTCATAACAAGCCGTTCTCAGCTTCCACATCACCGAATCGGTCAACCGTTTGATGATAATGAGTTGTAATGTCATAACAAGCTATTCTGAGCTTCCACATCACCGAATCAATCAACCATTCAATGATAATGAGTTGTAATCTCATAACAAGCTGTTCTGAGCTTCCACATCACCGAATAAATCAATCGTTTGATGATAATGAGCTGTAATCTCATAACAAGTTGTTCTGAGCTTCCACATCGCCGAATCGATCAACTGTTCAATAACAATGAGTTGTAATCTCATAACAAGCTATTCTGAGCTTCCAGATTTTCGAATTGATCAACCATTCGATGACAATGAGTTGTAATCTCATAACAAGCTGTTCTAAGCTTCCACATCGCCAAATCGATCAACCGTTCGATGACAATGAGTTGTAATCTCATAACAAGCTGTTCTCAGCTTCCACATCACCGAATCGATCAACCGTTCGATGATAATGAGTTGTAATGTCATAACAAGCTGTTCTGAGCTTCCACATCACCGAATCAATTAACCATTCAATGATAATGAGTTGTAATCTCATAACAAGCTGTTCTGAGCTTCCACATCGCCGAATAAATCAATCGTTTGATGATAATGAGTTGTAATCTCATAACAAGTTGTTCTGAGCTTCCACATTGCCGAATCGATCAACCGTTCAATAACAATGAGTTGTAATCTCATAACAAGCTATTTTGAGCTTCCAGATTGCCGAATTGATCAACCATTCGATGATAATGAGTTGTAATCTCATAACAAGCTATTTTAAGCTTTAACATCGCCGAATCAATCAATCATTTGATGATAATGAGTTGTAATCTCATAACAAGCTATTCTGAGCTTCCACATCGCCGAATCGATGAACCGTTCAATAACAATGAGTTGTAATCTCATAACAAGCTGTTCTGAGCTTCTACATTGCTGAATCGATCAACCATTCAATGACAATGAGTTGTAATCTCATAACAAGCCGTTCTGAGCTTCCACATCGCCGAATCGATCAACTGTTTGATGACAATGAGTTGTAATCTCATAACAAGCTGTTCTGAGCTTCCACATCACTGAATCAATCAACCGTACAATGATAATGAGTTGTAATCTTGTAACAAGCTATTTTGAGCTTCCACATCGCCGAATCGATCAACCGTTCGATGATAATGAGTTTTAATCTCATAAATAGCTATTCTGAGCTTCCACCAAATTGATCAACCATTCGATGATAATGAGTTGTTATCTCATAACAAGCTATTCTGAGCTTCCACATCGCCGAATCAATCAACCGTTTGATTATAATGAGTTGTAATCTCATAACAAGCTGTTTTGAGCTTCCACATCACCGAATCGATCAACTGTTTGATGACAATGAGTTCTAATGTCATAACAAGCTATTCTAAGCTTTTACATCGCCGAATCAATCAACTATTCGATGATAATGAGTTGTAATCTTGTAACAAGTTGTTCTGAGCTTCCATATCGCCAAATCGATCAACCATTTGATGATAATGAGTTGTATTCTCATAACGAGCTATTCTGAGCTTCCACATCACCAAATTGATCAACCATTCGATGATAATAAGTTGTAATCTCATAACAAGTTGTTCTGAGCTTCCACATCACAGAATAATTCAAGCATTCAATAACAATGAGTTGTAATCTCATAACAAGCTATTTTGAGCTTCCACATCGCCGAATCGATCAACCGTTCGATGACAATGAGTTGTAATCTCATAACAAGCTGTTCTGAGCTTCCATATCGCTGAATCGATCAACTATTTGATGATAATGAGTTGTAATCTCATAACAAGCTATTCTGAGCTTCCACAGCACCGAATCAATCAACCATTTGATGATAATGAGTTGTAATCTCATAACAAGTTGTTCTAAGCTTCCACATCACCGAATTGATCAACCGTTCAATAACAATGAGTTGTAATATCATAACAAGCTATTCTGATCTTCCACATCGCCGAATTGATCAACCATTCGATGATAATGAGTTGTAATCTCATAACAAGCTATTTTGAGCTTCCACATCGCCGAATCAATCAGCCGTTTGATGATAATGAGTTGTAATCTCATAACAAGCTGTTCTGAGCTTCGACATCGCCAAATTGATCAACCATTCAATGATAATGAGTTGTAATCTCATAACAAACTATTCTAAGCTTCCACATTGCCAAATCGATCAACCGTTTGATGACAATGAGTTGTAATCTCATAACAAGCTGTTCTGAGCTTCCACATCGCCGAATCGATCAACCGTTTGATGACAATGAGTTGTAATCTCATAACAAGCTGTTCTGAGCTTCCACATCACCGAATCAATCAACCATTTGATGATAATGAGTTGTAATCTCATAACAAGCTATTTTGAGCTTCCACGTTGCCGAATCGATCAACCGTTCAATAAAAATGAATTGTAATCTCATAACAAGCTGTTCTGAGCTTTCACATCACTGAATCGATCAACCGTTCGATGACAATGAGTTGTAATCTTATAAGAAGCCGTTCTAAGCTTCCACACCACTGAATTGATCAACCGTTTGATGACAATGAGTTGTAATCTCATAACAAGTTGTTCTGAGCTTCCACATCGCTGGATCAATCAACCGTTCGATGATAATGAGTTGTAATCTCATAACAAGCTGTTCTGAGCTTCCACATCACCAAATCGATCAACTGTTTGATGACAATGAGTTGTAATCGCATAACAAGCTATTCTGAGCTTCCACATCACCGAATCAATCAACCGTTCGATGATAATGAGTTGTAATCTTGTAACAACCTATTCTGAGCTTCCACATCACCGAATTGATCAACCATTCGATGATGATAAGTTGTAATCTCATAACAAGCTGTTCTGATCTTCCACATCACCGAATCAATTAAGCATTCAATAACAATGAGTTGTAATCTCATAACAAGCTATTTTGACCTTCCACATCACCGAATCGATCAACCGTTCAATGACAATAAGTTGTAATCTCATAACAAGCCATTCTGAGCTTCCATATCGCTGAATCGATCAACTATTTGATGATAATGAGTTGTAATCTCATAACAAGCTGTTCTGAGCTTCCACATCACTGAATCAATCAACCATTCGATGATAATGAGTTGTAATCTCATAATAAGTTGTTCTGAGCTTCCACATCACCGAATCGATCAACCGTTCAATAACAATGAGTTGGAATATCATAACAAGCTGTTCTGAGCTTCCACATCGCCGAATCGATCAACCATTCGATGACAATGAGTTGTAATCTCATAACAAGCCGTTCTGAGCTTCCACATTGCCGAATCAATCAACCGTTTGATGATAATGAGTTGTAATCTCATAACAAGCTATTCTGAGCTTCCACATCGCCGAATTGATCAACCATTCGATGATAATGAGTTGTAATCTCATAACAAGTTGTTCTGAGCTTCCACATGGCCGAATTGATCAAACGTTTGATGATAATAAGTTGTAATCTCATAACAAGCTGTTCTGAGCTTCCACATCGCCGAATCGATCAACTGTTCAATAACATGAGTTGTAATCTTATAACAAGCTATTCTAAGCTTCCACATCACCGAATCGATCAACCGTTCGATAACAATGAGTTATAATCTCATAACAACCTGTTCTGAGCTTCCACATCGCTGAATCATGAGTTGTAATGTCATAACAAGCTATTCTGAGCTTTCACATCACCGAATCAATCAACCATTCGATGATAATGAGTTGTAATCTCATAACAAGTTATTCTGAGCTTCCACATCGCCGAATCGATGAACCGTTCAATAACAATGAGTTGTAATCTCATAACAAGCTGTTCTGAGCTTCTACATTGCTGAATCGATCAACCATTCAATGACAATGAGTTGTAATCTCATAACAAGCCGTTCTGAGCTTCCAAATCGCTGAATCGATCAACTATTTGATGACAATGAGTTGTAATCTCATAACAAGCTGTTCTGAGCTTCCACATCACCGAATCAATCAACCGTTCAATGATAATGAGTTGTAATCTCGTAACAAGCTGTTCTGAGCTTCCACATCGCCGAATCGATCAACCGTTCGATGATAATGAGTTGTAATCTCATAACAAGCTATTTTGAGCTTCCACATCACCAAATTGATCAACCGTTCGATGATAATAAGTTGTAATCTCATAACAAGCTATTCTGAGCTTCCACATCGCCGAATCAATCAAGCATTCAATAACAATGAGTTGTAATCTCATAACAAGTTGTTTTGAGCTTCCACATCGCCGAATCGATCAACCATTCGATGACAATGAGTTGTAATCTCATGACAAGCCCTTCTGAGTTTCCATATCGCTGAATCGATCAACTATTTGATGATAATGAGTTGTAATCTCATAACAAGCTGTTCTGAGCTTCCACATCGCTAAATCAATCAACCGTTTGATGATAATGACTTGTAATCTCGTAACAAGCTGTTCTGAGCTTCCACATCGCCGAATCGATCAACCGTTCGGTGATAATGAGTTGTAATCTCATAACAAGTTGTTCTGAGCTTCCACATCACTAAATTGATCAACCGTTTGATGACAATGAGTTGTAATCTCATAAAAATTTGTTCTGAGCTTCCAAATCGCCGAATCAATCAACCGTTTGATGACAATGAGTTATAATCTTGTAACAAGCTGTTCTGAGTTTCCACATCACCGAATCGATCAACCGTTCAATGATAATGAGTTGTAATCTCATAAAAAGCTGTTCTGAGCTTCCACATCACCGAATCGATCAACCGTTTGATGACAATGAGTTGTAATCTCATAACAAGTTGTTCTGAGCTTCCACATCGCTGAATCGATCAACCATTCGATGAGAATGAGTTGTAATCTCATAACAAGCTATTCTGAGCTTCCACATCATCGAATTGATCAACCGTTCGATGATAATAAGTTGTAATCTCATAACAAGCTATTTTGAGCTTCCACATCACCGAATCAATCAACCGTTCAATAATAATGAGTTGTAATCTCATAATAATCTATTTTGAACTTCCACATCGCCAAATCGATCAACCATTTGATGACAATGAGTTGTAATCCCATAACAAGCCGTTCTGAGCTTCCATATCACCGAATCGATCAACTGTTTAATGACAATGAGTTGTAATCTCATAACAAGCTGTTCTGAGCTTCCACATCGCCGAATCAATCAACTGTTTGATGATAATGAGTTGTAATCTCATAACAAGTTGTTCTGAGCTTCCACATCGCTGAATCGATCAACCGTTCAATAACAATGAGTTGTAATCTCATAACAAGCTATTCTAAGCTTCCACATCGCTGAATTGGTCAACGGTTTGATGACAATGAGTTGTAATCTCATAACAAGCCGTTCTGAGCTTCCACATCGTTGAATCGATCAACCGTTTGATGACAATGAGTTGTAATCTCATAACAAGCTATTTTGAGCTTCCACATCACCGAATCAATCAAAAGTTCAATGATAATGAGTTGTAATCTCATAACAAGCTGTTCTGAGCTTCCATATTGCCGAATCGATCAACTGTTTGATGACAATGAGTTGTAATCTCATAACAAGCTGTTTTGAGCTTCCACATCGCCGAATTGATCAACCGTTTGATGATAATAAGTTGTAATCTCATAAAAAGGTATTTTGAGCTTCCACATCGCCGAATCGATCAACCATTCAATAACATTGAGTTATAATCTCATAACAAGCTGTTCTGAGCTTCCACATTGCCGAATTGATCAACCGTTCGATGACAATGAGTTGTAATCTCGTAACAAGCTATTTTGTAGCTTCCACATCACCGAATCAATCAACCGTTCGATGATAATGAATTGTAATCTCATAACAAGCTATTCTGAGCTTCCACGTCGCCGAATCGATCAACCGTTTGATGACAATGAGTTGTAATCTCATAACAAGCAGTTCTAAGCTTTTACATCGCCGAATCAAACAATCATTCGATGATATTGAGTTGTAATCTCGTAACAAGCTATTCTGAGCTTCCACATCGTCGAATCAATCAACCGTTTGATGATAATGAGTTGTAATCTCATAACAAGCTATTCTGAGCTTCCACATCGCCGAATTGATCAACCGTTCGATGATAATAAGTTGTAATCTCATAACAAGCTATTCTGAGCTTCCACATCGCCGAATCAATCAACCGTTCAATAACAATGAGTTGTAATCTCATAACAAGCTATTTTGAGCTTCCACATTGCCAAATCGATCAACCGTTCGATGACAATGAGTTGTAATCTCATAACAAGCCGTTCTGAGCTTCCATATCGCCGAATCGATCAACTGTTTGATGACAATGAGTTGTAATCGCATAACAAGCTGTTCTGAGCTTCCACATCGCCAAATCAATCAACCGTTCGATGGTAATGAGTTGTAATCTTATAACAAGTTGTTATGAGCTTCCACATCGCTGAATTGATCAACTGTTCAATAACAATGAGTTGTAATCTCATAACAAGCTTTTCTGAGCTTCCACATCACTAAATCAATCAACCGTTCGATCACAATGAGTTGTAATCTCATAAGAATCCATTCTGAGCATCCACATCGCCAAATTGATCAACCGTTCAATGATAATGAGTTGTAATCTCATAATCGTTTGATGACAATTTGTTGTAATCTCATAAAAATCTGTTCTGAGCTTCCACATCACCGAATCAATCAACCGTTCGATGACAATGAGTTGTAATCTCATAACAAGCTATTCTGAGCTTCCACATCACCGAATCAATCAACCGTTCAATGATAATGAGTTGTAATCTCATAACAAGCTATTCTGAGCTTCCACATCGCCGAATTGATCAACCATTCGATGATAATAAGTTGTAATCTCATAAAAATCTATTTTGAGCTTCGACATTGCCGAATCGATCAACCATTCAATAATAATGAGTTGTAATCTCATAACAAGCTATTCTGAGCTTCCACATCACCAAATCGATCAACTGTTTGATGACAATGAGTTGTAATCGCATAACAAGCTGTTCTGAGCTTCCACATCACTCAATCGATCAACCGTTTGATGACAATGAGTTGTAATCTCATAAAAAGCCGTTCTGAGCTTCCACATCGCCGAATCGATCAACCGTTTGATAACAATGAGTTGTAATCTCATAACAAGCTATTCTGAGCTTCCACATCGCCGAATCAATCAACCATTCGATGATAATGAGTTATAATCTCATAACAAGCTGTTCTGAGCTTCCACATCACTGAATCGATCAACCGTTCAATAACAATGAGTTGTAGCCTCATAACAAGCTATGCTGAGCTTCCACATCGCCGAATCGATCAACCGTTTAATGACAATGAGTTGTAATCTCATAACAAGCTGTTCTAAGCTTCCACATCACCGAATCGATCAACCGTTTGATGACAATGAGTTTTAATCTCATAACAAGTTGTTCTGAGCTTCCACATCGCCGAATCAATCAACCGTTCGATGATAATGAGTTATAATCTCATAACAAGCTGTTCTGAGCTTCCACATCACCGAATCAATCAACCGTTCGATGATAATGAGTTGTAATCTCATAACAAGTTGTTTTGAGCTTCCACATCGCTGAATCAATCAACCATTCAATGATAATGAGTTTTCATCTCATAACAAGCTATTCTAAGCTTCCACATCACCGAATCGATCAACTGTTCAATAATAATGAGTTGTAATCTCATAACAAGCTGTTATGAGCTTCCACATAGCCGAATCAATCAACCGTTTGATGATAATGAGTTGTAATCTCATAACAAGCCATTCTGAGCTTCCACATAGCGGAATCGATCAACCGTTTGATGACAATGAGTTGTAATCTCATAATAAGTTGTTCTGAGCTTCCACATCGCCGAATCAATCAACCGTTCGATGATAATGAGTTGTAATCTCATAAAAAGCTATTCTGAGCTTCCACATTTCCAAATCGATCAACCATTCAATGATAATGAGTTGTAATCTCATAACAAGCTGTTCTGAGCTTCCACATCGCCGAATTGATCAACCGTTCGATGATAATATGTTTTAATCTCATAACAAGCTGTTCTAAGCTTCCACATCGCCAAATCGATCAACCGTTCGATGACAATGAGTTGTAATCTCATAACAAGCCGTTCTGAGCTTCCACATCGCCGAATCGATCATCTGTTTGATGATAATGAGTTGTAATCTCATAACAAGCTATTCTGAGCTTTCACATCGCCGAATCAATTAACCGTTCAATGATAATGAGTTGTAATCTCATAACAAGTTGTTCTGAGCTTCAACATCGCCGAATCGATCAACCATTCAATAATAATGAGTTGTAATCTCATAACAAACTATTCTGAGCTTCCACATCGCCGAATCGATCAACCGTTTGATGACAATGAGTTGTAATCTCATGGCAAGCCGTTCTAAGCTTCCACATCGCCGAATCAATCAACCGTTCAATGATAATGAGTTGTAATCTCATAACAAGTTGTTCTGAGCTTCCACATCGCCGAATCGATCAACCATTCAATAATAATGAGTTATAATCTCATAACAAGCTGTTCTGAGCTTCCACATTGCCGAATTGATCAACCATTCGATGACAATGAGTTGTAATCTCATAACAAGCCGTTCTGAGCTTCCACATCGCCAAATCGATCAACTGTTTGATGACAATGAGTTGTAATCTCATAACAAGCTGTTCTGAGCTTCCACATCACTGAATCAATCAACCGTTCAATGATAATGAGTTTTAATCTCGTAACAAATTGTTCTGAGCTTCCACATCACCGAATCGATCAACCATTTGATGACAATGAGTTGTAATCTCATAACAAGCCGTTCTGAGCTTCCACATAGCGGAATCGATCAACCGTTTGATGACAATGAGTTGTAATCTCATAACAAGTTGTTCTGAGCTTCCACATCGCCGAATCAATCAACCGTTCGATGACAATGAGTTGTAATCTTGTAAAAAGCTGTTCTGAGCTTCCACATTGCCAAATTGATCAACCATTTGATGATAATGAGTTGTAATCTCATAACAATCTATTTTGAGCTTCTACATCGACGAATTGATCAACCGTTCGATGATAATATGTTGTAATCTCATAACAAGCTGTTCTAAGCTTCCACATCACCGAATCGATCAACCGTTCAATAACAATGAGTTGTTATCTCATAACAAGCTGTTCTAAGCTTCCACATCGCTGAATCGATCAACCATTTGATGAAAATGAGTTGTAATCTCATAACAAGCCATTCTGAGCTTCCACATCACCAAATCGATCAACTGTTTGATGACAATGAGTTGTAATCTCATAACAAGCTATTCTGAGCTTCCACATTGCCGAATCAATCAAACGTTCAATGATAATGAGTTGTAATCTCATAACAAGCTGTTCTGAGCTTCCACATCGCCGAATCGATCAACCGTTCAATAACAATGAGTTGTAATCTCATAAAAAGCTGTTATGAGCTTCCACATTGCCGAATCAATCAACCGTTCAATGATAATGAGTTGTAATCTCATAACAAGCTGTTCTGAGCTTCCACATCGCCGAATCGATCAACCGTTCAATAACAATGAGTTGTAATCTCATAACAAGCTGTTCTGAGCTTCCACATCACTGAATCAATCAACCGTTCGATGATAATGAGTTGTAATCTCATAACAAGTTGTTCTGAGCTTCCACATCACTGAATCGATCAACCATTCGATGATAATGAGTTGTAATCTCATAACAAGCTATTCTGAGCTCCCACATCACTGAATCGATCAACCGTTCGATGACAATGAGTTGTAATCTCATAACAAGCCGTTCTGAGCTTTCACATCATCAAATCGATCAACCATTTGATGACAATGAGTTGTAATCTCATAACAAGCTGTTCTGAGCTTTCACATAGCGGAATCGATCAACCATTTGATGACAATGAGTTGTAATCTCATAACAAGCTGTTCTCAGCTTCCACATCGCTGAATCAATCAACCGTTTGATGATAATGAGTTCTAATCTCATAACAAGCTATTCTAAGCTTCCACATCGTCGAATCGATCAACCGTTCAATGACAATGAGTTGTAATCTCATAACAAGCCGTTCTGAGCTTCCACATCGCCGAATCGATCAACCGTTTGATGAAAATAAGTTGTAATCTCATAACAAGCCCTTCTGAGCTTCCACATGGCAAAATCGATCAACTGTTTGATGACAATGAGTTGTAATCTCATAACAAGCTGTTCTGAGCTTCTACATCGCCGAATCAATCAACCGTTCGCTGACAATGAGTTGTAATCTCGTAACAAGCTGTTTTGAGCTTCCACATCGCCAAATCGATCAACCATTTGATGATAATGAGTTGTAATCTCTAACAAGCTGTTCTAAGCTGCCACATCACCGAATTGATCAACTGTTCGATGATAATAGGTTGTAATCTCATAACAAGGTGTTCTGAGCTTCCAGATCACCGAATCGATCAACCGTTCAATAACAATGAGTTGTAATCTCATAAAAAGCTATTCTGAGCTTCCACATCACTGAATCGATCAACCGTTTGATGACAATGAGTTGTAATCTCATAACAAGTCGTTCTGAGCTTCCACATCGCCGAATCAATCAACTGTTTGATGATAATGAGTTGTAATCTCATAACAAGTTGTTCTGCACTTCCACATCGCTGAATCAATCAACCGTTCGATGATAATGAGTTGTAATCTCATAACAAGCTATTCTGAGCTTCTACATCGCCAAATCGATTAACCGTTCGATGATAATGAGTTGTAATCTCATAACAAGCTATTCTAAGCTTCCACATCGCCAAATCAATCAACCATTCAATAACAATGAGTTGTAATCTCATAACAAGCTATTCTAAGCTTCCACATCACCGAGTCAATCAATCGTTCGATCAACCGTTTGATGACAATGAGTTGTAATCTCATAACAAGCTGTTCTGAGCTTCCACATCGCCGAATCAATCAATCGTTTGATGACAATGAGTTGTAATCTCGTAACAAGCTGTTCTGAGCTTCCACATCACCGAATCAATCAACTGTTTGATGATAATGAGTTGTAATCTCATAACAAGCTATTATGAGCTTCCATATTGCTGAATTGATCAATCGTTTGATGATAATGAATTGTAATCTCATAACAAGTTGTTCTGAGCTTCCACATCGCCGAATCGATCAACCGTTCAATAACAATGAGTTGTAATCTCATAACAAGCTATTTTGAGCTTCCACATGGCCGAATCGATCAACCGTTTGATGACAATGAGTTGTAATCTCATAACAAGCCGTTCTGAGCTTCCACATCACCGAATCGATCAACCGTTTGATGACAATGAGTTGTAATCTCATAACAAGCTGTTCTGAGCTTCCACATTGCCAAATCAATCAACCGTTCGATGATAATGAGTTGTAATCTCGTAACAAGCTATTTTGAGCTTCCACATTGCTGAATCGATCAACCGTTAAATTATAATGAGTTTTAATCTCATAACAAGCTATTCTGAGCTTCCACATCATCAAATTGATCAACTGTTCGATGATAATAAGTTGTCATCTCATAACAAGCTGTTCTGAGCTTCCACATTGCCGAATCGATCAACCATTCAATAACAATGAGTTATAATCTCATAACAAGCTGTTCTGAGATTCCAAATCGCTCAATTGATCAACCGCTCGATGACAATGAGTTGTAATCTCATAACAAGCCGTTCTGAGCTTCCACATCACAATATCGATCAACCGTTTGATGACAATGAGTTGTAATCTCATAACAAGCTGTTATAAGCTTCCACATTGCCGAATCAATCAACCGTTCGATGATAATGAGTTGTAATCTCATAACAAGCTGTTCTGAGCTTCCACATCACCGAATCGATCAACCGTTCAATAAAAATGAGTTTTAATCTCATAACAAGCTATTCTGAGCTTCCACATCACTGAATCGATCAACCATTCGATGACAATGAGTTGTAATCTCATAACAAGCCGTTCTGAGCTTCCACATCACTGAATCGATCAATCATTTGATGATAATAAGTTGTAATCTCATAACAAGCTATTCTGAGCTTCCACATCACTGAATCAATCAACTGTTCGATGATAATGAGTTGTAATCTCATAACAAGCTGTTCTAAGCTTCCACATCGCTGAATCGATCAACCATTCAATAACAATAAGTTGTAATCTCATAACAAGCTATTTTGAGCTTCCACATCGCTGAATTGATTAACCGTTCGATGACAATGAGTTGTAATCTCATAACAAGCCGTTCTAAGCTTTGACATCGCCAAATTAATCAACCGTTTGATGAGAATGAGTTGTAATCTCATAACAAGCTATTTTGAGCTTCCACATCGTCGAATCAATCAACCGGTCGATGATAATGAGTTATGATCTCGTAACAAGCTGTTCTGAGCTTCCACATCGCTGAATCGATCAACCGTTTGATGATAATGAGTTGTAATCTCATAACAACCTATTCTGAGCTTCCACATCACTGAATTGATCAACCGTTCGATGATAAAAACTTGTAATCTCATAAAAAGCTGTTCTGAGCTTCCACATCGCTGAATCGATCAATCATTCAATAACAATGAGTTGTAATCTCATAACAAGCTGTTCTGAGCTTCCACATCGCTGAATCGATCAACCGTTCGATGACAATGAGTTGTAATCTCATAACAAGCCATTTTGAGCTTCCACATCGCTAAATCGATCAACCATTTGATGACAATGAGTTGTAATCTCATAACAAGCTATTCTGAGCTTCCACATCGCTGAATAAATCAACCATTCGATGATAATGAGTTGTAATCTCATAACAAGCTATTCTGAGCTTCCACATCACCGAATCGATCAACTGTTCAATAACAATGAGTTAAAATCTCATAATAAGGTGTTCTAAGCTTCCACATTGCTGAATCGATCAACCGTTCGATGACAATAAATTGTAATCTCATAACAAGCCATTCTAAGCTTCCACATCACCGAATCGATCAACCATTTGATGAGAATGAGTTGTAATCTAATAACAACATGTTCTAAGATTCCACATTGCTAAATCCATCAACCGTTTGATGATAATGAGTTGTAATCTCATAACAAGCTATTGTGAGCTTCCACATCACTGAATCGATCAACCGTTCAATAACAATGAGTTATAATCTCATAACAAGCTATTCTGAGCTTCCACATCACCAAATCGATCAACCGTTCGATGATAATGAGTTATAATCTCATAACAAGCCATTCTGAGCTTCCACATCGCCGAATCTATCAACCGTTTGATGACAATGAGTTGTAATCTGATAACAAGCTGTTCTGAGCTTCCACATCACTGAATCAATCAACCGTTCGATGATAATGAGTTGTAATCTCATAACAAGTTGATCTAAGCTTCCACATCACCGAATCAATCAACCGTTCGATGATAATGAGTTGTAATCTCATAACAAGCTGTTCTGAGCTTCCACATCGCCGAATGAATCAGGTGTTCGATGATAATGAGTTGTAATCTCATAACAAGCTATTCTGAGCTTTCACATCGCCAAATCGATCAACCATTCAATAAAAATGTGTTGTAATCTCATAACAAGCCGTTCTGAGCTTCCACATCACTGAATCGATCAACTGTTTGATGAAAATGAGTTGTAATCTCGTAACAAGCTATTCTGAGCTTCCACATCACCGAATCAATCAACCGTTTGATGATAATGAGTTGTAATCTCATAACAAGCTGTTCTGAGCTTCCACATCACCGAATCAATCAACCGTTCGATGATAATGAGTTGTAATCTCATAACAAGCTGTTCTGAGCTTCCACATCGCCGAATCAATCAATCATTCGATGATAATGAGTTGTAATCTCATAACAGGCTGTTCTAAGCTTCCACATCGCCGAATCGATCAACTATTCAATAAAAATGAGTTGTAATCTCATAACAAGCTATTCTGAGCTTCCAAATTGCCGAATCAATCAACCGTTCGATGATAATGAGTTGTAATCTCATAACAAGTTGTTCTGAGCTTCTACATCACCGAATCGATCAACCATTTGATGACAATGAGTTGTAATCTCATAACAAGCTGTTCTAAGCTTCCACATTGCCGAATCAATCAACCGTTTTATGATAATAAGTTGTAATCTTGTAACAAGCTATTCTGAGCTTCCACATTGCTGAATCGATCAACCATTCAATAACAATGAGTTATAATCTTATAACAAGCTATTCTAAGCTTCCACATCAACCAATCAATCAACCATTCGATGACAATGAGTTGTAATCTCATAACAAGCCGTTCTGAGCTTCCACATCACCGAATCGATCAACTGTTTGATGACAATGAGTTGTAATCTCATAACAAGCTGTTCTGAGCTTCCACATCACCAAATCAATCAACCGTTCTATGATAATGAGTTGTAATCTCATAACAAGCTGTTCTAAGCTTCCACATCACCGAATCAATCAACCGTTAGATGATAATGAGTTCTAATCTCATAACAAGTTGTTCTGAGCTTCCACATCGCCGAATCAATCAACCGTCTGATGATAATGAGTTGTAATCTCATAACAAGCTATTCTGAGCTTCCACATCGCCGAATCGATCAAATTTTCAATAACAATGAGTTGTAATCTCATAACAAGGTGTTCTAACTTTCCACATCGCCGACTCGATCAACCGTTCGATGACAATAAATTATAATCTCATAACAAGCCGTTCTAAGCTTCCACATCACCGAGTCGATCAACCGTTTGATGACAATGAGTTGTAATCTCATAAAAAGTTGTTCTGAGCTTCCACATCGCTGAATCGATCAACCATTCAATAACAATGAGTTGTAATCTTATAACAAGTTTTTCTGAGCTTCAACATCGCCAAATCGATCAACCATTTGATGACAATGAGTTGTAATCTCATAACAAGCTATTCTGAGCTTCCACATCACTGAATCAATCAACCATTTAATTATAATGAGTTGTAATCTCATAACAAGCTATTCTGAGCTTCTAGATCACTGAATCAATCAATCATTCGATGATAATGAGTTGTAATCTCATAACAAGCTATTCTGAGCTTTCACATTGCCGAATCAATCAACCGTTCGATGATAATAAGTTCTAATCTCATAACAACCTGTTCTGAGCTTCCACATCGCTGAATCGATCAACCGTTCAATAACAATGAGTTGTAATCTCATAACAAGCTATTCTGAGCTTCCACATTGCCGAATCGATCAACCGTTGGATGACAATGAGTTATAATCTTGTAACAAGCTATTCTGAGCTTCCACATCGCCGAATCGATCAACCGTTCGATGACAATGAGTTGCAATCTCATAACAAGCTATTCTAAGCTTCCACATCGCCGAATCGATCAATCGTTTGATGACAATGAGTTGTAATCTCATAACAAGCTATTCTGAGCTTCCACATCGCTGAATCAATCAACCATTCGATGATAATTAGTTGTAATCTCATAACAAGCTATTCTGAGCTTCCACATTGCCGAATCGATCAACCTTTCAATAATAATGAGTTGTAATCTCAAAACAAGCTGTTCTAAGCTTCCACATCGCCGAATCGATCAACCGTTCGATGACAATGAGTTGTAATCTCATAACAAGCCATTCTGAGCTTCCACATCGTCGAATCGATCAACCGTTTGATGACAATGAGTTGTAATCTCATAACAAGCTGTTTTGAGCTTCTACATCGCCGAATCAATCAACCGTTGGATGATAATGAGTTGTAATCTCATAACAACCTATTATGAGCTTCCACATCGCCGAATCGATCAACCATTCAATAACAATGAGTTGTAATCTCATAACAAGTTGTTCTGAGCTTCCACATTGCCGAACAAATCGACCGTTCAATGACAATTAGATTTAATCTCATAACAAGGCGTTCTGAGCTTCCACATCGCCGAATCAATCAACCGTTTGATGACAATGAGTTGTAATCTCATAACAAGCTATTCTGAGCTTCCACATCGCCGAATCAATCAACCGTTCAATGATAATGAGTTGTAATCTTATAACAAGCTTTTTTGAGCTTCCACATCGCCGAATCAATCAACCGTTCGATGATAATAACTTATAATCTCATAACAAGCTTTTCTGAGCTTCCACATCAACGAATCAACCAATCGTTTAATGATAATGAGTTGTAATCTCATAACAAGTTGTTCTGAGCTTCCACATCACCGAATGGATCAATCATTCAATAACAATGAGTTGTAATCTCATAAAAAGCTATTCTAAGCTTCCACATCGCCGAATCAATCAACCGTTCGATGACAATGAGTTGTAATCTCATAACAAGCCATTCTAAGCTTCTACATCACCGAATCGATCAACCATTTGATGATAATGATTTTTAATCTCACAACAAGCTATTCTGAGCTTCCACATTGCCGGATCAATCAATCATTTGATGATAATAAGTTGTAATCTCATAACAAGCTATTCTAAGCTTCCACGTCGCCGAATCGATCAACCGTTCAATAACAATGAGTTTTAATCTCATAACAAGCCATTCTGAGCTTCCACATCACCGAATCGATCAACCGTTCGATGACAATGAGTTGTAATCTCATAACAAGCCATTCTGAGCTTCCACATCACCGAATTGATCAACCCTTTGATGACAATGAGTTGTAATCTCATAACAAGCTGTTCTGAGCTTCCACCTCACCGAATCAATCAACCGTTCGATGATAATGAGTTGTAATCTCATAACAAGCTGTTCTGAGCTTCCACATCACCGAATCGATCAACCATTCAATGATAATGAGTTGTAATCTCATAACAAGTTGTTCTGAGGTTCCACATCACCGAATTGATCAACCGTCCGATGATAATAAGTTGTAATCTCATAACAAGCTATTCTGAGCTTCCACATTGCGAAATTGATCAACCGTTCAATAACAATGAGTTGTAATCTCATAACAAGCTACTCTGAGCTTCCACATCACTGAATCGATCAAGCGTTTGATGACAATTAGTTGTAATCTCATAACAAGCCCTTCTGAGCTTCCACATCGCCGAATCGACCAATCGTTTGATGACAATGAGTTGTAATCTCATAACAAGATGTTCTGAGCTTCCACATCACTGAATAGATCAACCGTTCAATAACAATGAGTTGTAATCTCATAACAAGCTGTTCTGAGCTTCCACATCACTGAATCGGTCAACAATTCAATAACAATGAGTTGTAATCTCATAACAAGCTGTTTTGAGCTTCCACATCACCGAATCGATCAACCATTTGATGACAATGAGTTGTAATATCATAACAAGCTATTGTGAGCTTCCACATCGCCAAATCGATTAACCATTTGATGACAATGAGTTGTAATCTCATAACAAGTTGTTCTGAGCTTCCACATCACCGAATCAATCAATCGTTCGATGATAATGAGTTGTAATCTCGTAACAAGCTGTTCTGAGCTTCCACATCGCCGAATCGATCAACCATTCGATGACAATGACTTGTAATCTTATAACAAGCCATTCTGAGCTTCCACATCGCCGAATTGATCAACCGTTTGATGACAATGAGTTGTAATCTCATAAAAAGTTGTTCTAAGCTTCCACATCGCCGAATCAATCAACCGTTTGATGACAATGAGTTGTAATCTTGTAACAAGCTGTTCTAAGCTTCCACATCACTGAATCTATCAACCGTTCAATGATAATGAGTTGTAATCTCATAAAAAGCTGTTCTGAGCTTCCACATCGCCGAATTGATCAACTTTTTGATGATAATAAGTTGTAATCTCATAACAAGCTATTATGAGCTTCCACATCACCGAATCAATCAATCGTTCAATGACAATGAGTTGTAATCTCATAGCAAGCCATTCTGAGCTTCCACATTTCCGAATCGATCAACCGTTTGATGACAATGAGTTGTAATCTCATAATAAGTTGTTCTGAGCTTCCACATTCCCGAATCAATCAACCGTTCGATGATAATGAGTTGTAATCTCGTAAGAAGCTATTCTGAGCTTCCACATCGCCGAATCGATCAACCGTTCAATAACAATAAGTTGTAATCTCATAACAAGCTATTCTGAGCTTCCACATCACCGAATCGATCAACCGTTTGATGACAATGAGTTGTAATCTCATAACAAGCCATTTTGAGCTTCCACATTGTCGAATCGATCAACCGTTTGATCACAATGAGTTGTAATCTCATAACAAGCTGTTCTGAGCTTCCACATCGCCGAATCATTCAACCGTTTGATGATAATGAGTTGTAATCTCATAACAAGCTATTCTGAGCTTCCACATCACCGAATCAATCAATCGTTCGATGATGATGAGTTGTAATCTCATAACAAATTGTTCTGAGCTTCCACATTGCCGAATCGATCAATCGTTCGATGACAATGAGTTGTAATCTCATAACAAGCCATTCTAAGCTTCCACATCACCGAATTGATCAACCGTTTGATGATAATGAGTTGCAATCTCATAACAAGCTATTTTGAGCTTCCACATTGCCGAATCAATCAACCATTCGATGACAATGAGTTGTAATCTCGTAACAAGCTGTTCTCAGCTTCTACATCGCCGAATCAATCAACAGTTCGATGATAATGAGTTGTAATCTCATAACAAGCTATTCTGAGCTTCCACATCGCTGAATTGATCAACCGTTCGATGATAATAAGTTGTAATCTCATAACAAGCTGTTCTGAGCTTCTACAATGCCGAATCAATCAACCATTCAATAACAATGAGTTGTAATCTCATAAAAAGCTGTTCTGAGCTTCCACATCACCGAATCGATCAACCGTTTGATGACAATGAGTTGTAATCTCATAACAAGCCGTTTTGAGCTTCCACATTGCCAAATCTATCAACCGTTTGATGACAATGAGTTCTAATCTCATAACAAGCTGTTCTGAGCTTCCACATCACTGAATCGATCAACCATTCAATAACAATGAGTTGTAATCTCATAACAAGCTGTTCTAAGCTTCCACATCACCGAATCAATCAACCGTTCAATGACAATGAGTTGTAGTCTCATAACAAGCTGTTCTGAGCTTCCACATCACCGAATCGATCAACCGTTTGATGACAATGAGTTGTAATCTCATAACAAGCTGTTCTGAGCTTCCACATTGCTGAATCAATAAACCATTTGATGATAATGAGTTGTAATCTCATAACAAGCTGTTCTGAGATTCCACATCGCTGAATTGATCAACCGTTCAATAACAATGAGTTGTAATCTCATATCAAGCTATTCTGAGATTCCACATCACCGAATCGATCAACCGTTCGATGACAATGAGTTGTAATCTCATAACAAGCCATTCTGAGCTTCCACATCACCGAATTGATCAACCGTTTGATGACATTGAGTTGTAATCTCATAACAAGCTGTTCTGAGCTTCCACATCACCAAATTAATCAACCGTTCAATGATAATGAGTTGTAATCTCATAACAAGATGTTCTAAGCTTCCACATTGCTGAATCGATCAACCGTTTAATAACAATGAGTTTTAATCTCATAACAAGCTGTTTTAAGCTTCCACATCACCGAATTGATCAACTGTTCGATGACAATGAGTTGTAAACTCATAACAAGCTATTCTAAGCTTCCACATCGCCGAATCGATCAACCGTTTGATGACAAAGAGTTGTAATCTCATAAAAAATTGTTCAGAGCTTCCACATCGCCGAATCAATCAACCGTTCGATGATAATAAGTTGTAATCTCATAACAAGCTATTCTGAGCTTCCACATAGCCGAATCGATCAACCTTTCGATGATAATGAGTTTTAATCTCATAACAAGCTATTTTGAGCTTCCACATCGCCGAATTGATCAACCGTTCGATGATAATAAGTTGTAATTTCATAACAAGCAATTCTGAGCTTCCACATCGCCGAATCGATCAAGCATTCAATAACAATGAGTTGTAATCTCATAACAAGCTATTCTGAGCTTCCACATCAATGAATCGATCAACCGTTCGATGACAATGAGTTGTAATCTCATAACAAGCCGTTCTGAGCTTCCACATTGCCGAATCGATCAACTGTTTGATGACAATGAGTTGTAATCTCATAATAAGCTGTTCTGAGCTTCCATATCGCCGAATCAATCAATCGTTCGATGATAATGAGTTTTAATCTCATAACAAGCTGTTCTGAGCTTCCACATCATCGAATCAATCAACCGTTAGATGATAATGAGTTGTAATCTCATAACAAGTTGGTTTGAGCTTCCACATCACCGAATCAATCAACTGTTTGATGATAATGAGTTGTAATATCATAACAAGCTATTCTGAGCTTCCACATTGATGAATCGATCAACTGTTCAATAACAATGAGTTGTAATCTCATAACAAGGTGTTCTAAAAATCCACATCGCCGAATCGATCAGCCGTTCGATGACAATAATTTATAATCTCATAACATGCCATTCTAAGCTTCCACATCGCCGAATCGATCAACCATTTGATGACAATGAGTTTTAATCTCATAACAACCTATTCTGAGCTTCCACATTGCTGAATCCATCAACTGTTTGATGATAATGAGTTGTAATCTCATAGCAAGTTATTGTGAGCTTCCACATCGCCGAATCGATCAACCATTCAATAACAATGAGTTGTAATCTCATAATAAGATGTTCTGAGCTTCCACATCGCTGATTCGATCAACCGTTCAATGACAATAAGTTGTAATCTCATAACAAGCTGTTCTGAGCTTCCACATCATCGAATTGATCAACCGTTCAATAACAATGAGTTGTAATCTCATAACAAGTTGTTCTGAGCTTCCACATCGCCGAATCGATCAACCATTTGATGACAATGAGTTGTAAT
>MU227698.1:454401-473057 GCA_018584345.1 Thuja plicata
TTTGTATTTCTTGGCTTTCTCCTCCTGGGCTTGTACACTATCACCCCACTTTTGGAGAAGGTCTCTTGGAGACCTTTTTGTTAAACCTTGGGAGGGAATCTCTTGATGTATTATTGTTGGTTTCGTTGTTGAGCATTCTTGTTTGTATGTATGTCTCCCGTTCATTTCTGGATCCCCTAGCTCGGGGGTGGCCTTGCAAAGGCCTAGGTTGGGAGGTGAGCCTCCATGGTCAACCTTGATGTTATTGCAGATCCTGAGAAAGCTCCTGGATGTGTAGCTGGTGTCTTGGAAATCTTGTTGTAACCCCCTTCTCAAAAGTCACTTTGGTTTAAGTTCTTCCCTTGATACATTTAAAGGAAAGTTGTAATCCCCTTATTTAAAACTCTTGTATTATGAAAGAGATGTATTCACTCCTTTCTTGTAATAAAAAGAGGAACTTGTTCTTTATGCTTGTATGATTAGTGACATTATTGGCTATTTCAAAATTTAGTCTTATTGATAATCTAAGTAATGTATTTAAGGACACCTTTAGGCTATTACATGAACTAGTATTATAGATTGAATTTATTTTTCAGATTAACTTAATATAGCGGAAAAAGGGAAACCTCAAGAAACTATTACACTTAATGTTGATGTTATTCTCTTATGATCTTTAAATTTCTATAAAATTTACAAAGTTTAGAAAAGACTTTCGTTTCCTTCAGCTGATATATCATGTTTACATGAAAGTTTAAAGTTCAATAGATTAATGTTTTAAAGCCAGGACTTCAGGGCATGACACAAGCCTGAGAGACCCCTAAAATCAGCTCAAGCTTCTGAATGTAACCAAGTACATGTCATTTTCCGCCGTACTTAATGGGAGCATCAAGATGCCTTGATTATTACCCAAAATGGAGCCCCAAAAAAAGGTTAGCTCAACAATAATTTATTTTCCCTTGTTACATGAAATTAAAATTACATTCATAAAATGTAAATCGTAATCGAGTTGGCATTGTGAAAAAACATGACCTTTAATTGTAAGTACATATATAATGATGATCGAATGCTTCATTTCAACCATCAAACTAATTCATTGCAATAAAACAAAAGGCTCAACGGACCTTGTATTTAGGAATTTCAAAGGCAGTTTCAAAGTTTCATCAGGTGAGGTCAGACTTAAGCTACAAATTAATAATCAAGATTTAGAGAGATTCTAGTTAAGTTTTGTGCAAAATTAGATTACCAATGTTCAACACAAAACGTATATACTTTTTGAATGTTTTAATTAGGGCAGTAGAATTTTACTTTATGTCTTAGACTCAGAGAATTCGAAGTCAAGATTAAAATTAATAAAAAAGATTGGTTTTCTTTAAGAAATGCATAATAGAATTCAAGTGAAAGTTAATAAGAAGTTGAAAATCTTACATGTGCAATCTTAGGCAGTTCATCCAAGATCTTAAGTAATAGAATGTGATTTGCATTTTAAGAATATAAGGATATCAATTAAATTTGGATTGTAAGTTTAGAAGAGTATATCTCAAACAAATATTTTCCAATTTTGCAAGTAAATGAACATGTTCATGATCAACGAGGAATTGTTGCAACTTCAAGGCTAAATGGATAAAGAAACTAAAGTAAGGTACGGAAGAGAAAAATTTAAGTACAAATGCCCAAGACTCGAACAATGCACGTGCAACATGGAGATGGAAAACAAACATGATTGTCATAGGCATGAAGATGATTACAACACCAAGAGCAACTTAAGAGGATCAAAAGAGTAGTTGCAAGTCATTCATCAGGTTAGCAAGGAAATTTGAGGTTGGAAATTAAGTTGACAATTGAAGATGCAAATGCAATATCAAGCAAAATTAGAAGGCTGGTTACCACAAACATGAAAAGCTCACCGCTCTACAACAAAAAATTATATTATTGTTGGACACTAGATTGGAGAGCTAAATTTTTTATAAAATCGTAAATGGCACTTAAATTTATAAATAAACAAACTAAATTTGTTATAGGCAATATAATATTTTATTTAATAATATAAATATATATTATCTTATAATATGTATGATCAATATATATTATTTTATAATATATATAGTTCTATTTTGATTTTTATATATTCATACTAATTTGTTGTACTTCATAAAACTGTAATGCAGATATTAAGACAATGATACGATTTCCCTTCCGTTTGATTTTTCTCACAAGCTTTTGTATCAAATATCTTCAATTTAAAAAAAGATTTTGAAAGATATTTGAACACTAGAAAATTTGCTATCTGCAGTTCATAATGATGCACAAACTTTTCCCAGCCTGCTGAAATTCTGGTTCCACATTGAATTTTTGCCCATCTAGGCCTTCTACCACCATGTATTCTTCGCAGCTTCACATGCATTCTGGATTTAGAGTGCGAAAATTTTATTTTGGATGTGAGGGAGATAAGCCAAACACATAAAGAACATGCACAAACATAACAGCTGGGAAACATAAATGTAGATATCACAATACCTAAGAAACATAAATGTAGATATCATGGTCACAATTGTTTGGAGACAACATAATTGAATGATCTACACAGATGATGCAAGACAACCCCTACTCCTCCGGTTCCAATTTGACACTGCGAGATCCAAAAAACCATAGATAAGGAATAAATTTAGAGAGCAGAGGAGGGTCGTAACGACCAAAATAATATAGGTATCCCTATATTATTTCAGTCGTTATGGCCCTCTTGCTCCGCTCTCTAAATTTATTCCTTATTTATGGTTTTTGGATCATGCAGTGTCAACTTGGAACTGGAAGAGTAATCGTTGTGTTGCATCGTCTCAATATACCACTCAATTATGTTGCGTCTCCAAACAATTGTGACCATGATGCCTACATTTATGTTTCTCAGCTGTTGTGTCCCAGGGCCCCTTATCACCCTTTACGATCCCTAAGGTCTTAAAGTGTCGTAAAGGGTCATAAGAGCCAGATGAGCTTCCACCTTCGCATGGATGCCTCTGTTAAGTAGAGAATGTTAAACTGTTCTCGAAACAAACAAAAGCTCATTATTTTAAGGTCTCACTCCAGGCACGACAATATATCGATGGTGCTCAGAGAACGACCGACACCAACACTGCACGCAACGTCTAGATGTCAAAATAATCCGACAGCTAGACGTCGCATGTACAACATATTCGTCACCTACTTGTTGTAATGGCGACACCCATAATGTGTAACGATGACATACAAACCATCATAGCTGGTGCATATTGCGACGGTCATGACCATCGCAATAACGACTGACATAACAATTGTCGGTGATTCCGGCACCAAAACTGCAACACCGGTCTGTGTCGCTTGCCCGACGGGGTAATGTCAGAGGTGCGACACATAGCCATCGATAACAAGTCTCAAATATACTAGAGTTAGTCTATTTAATTATAGTATCACTGTATTATCTACCCACAATAGGTTACCCTATCGGCCACTTTGTGCCCCGATCGCCATTATGGGCCACTCCCCTGACCATACTTCTAGCAAACGCTGCTAACACAAATCAAACAAGAGCAAGGGAAAAGAGTTCTAAATGATTCGAGACTCACAATAACAAATAAAAATAAACAAGTTAATATTATAATAGTAGTCATTAATGGCAAATCATTAGAACTAAATCCCTTTAAGATCCCGATATACAATCAAATCAAAAAATCAAGAACTCTCTCACTAGGTTATTTGGTGTCAATCCTGGGAAAAGGTCCAACGCACATGTTAAATGACAAAACAATTGAAGTAAACATGACGCACCTCTTGGGGGGTCAACCTATTCATTCCCAACCACTGGCATCCTTTGTCTAGCAAGGTCAAGGTTCCCCACAAATGAAATTACTAAAAGAAAAGAATTAAACTATATATGCATCTTCAATATAATGGAAAGTGTGTCATTATAACATACAACATATCAACATTCTTGCATAATGTCTAATCTATCATATAAAAACAAACAATTTCTTAATGGTAAGATTCAACAAAATTACATTAATAAAACTACTCAATTACCTTTAAAGAACAAACAAAAAAAATTAAATTTAAATTTTATAACAATAGTACCAAACTACTTTAAAACTAATAAATATTCTTTAACAAAAAGAATCTACTTAATTTAATCTAATCTTAAAATAAACCTTTAATAATTACTTCTTAAATAATTATCTCCTTAATAACATGCAGAAAATCAATGCAGCACTTAAAAACACTAAAATCACATTAATTGCTATAAATCTTTAAATTGATTGCTCAAATGAACTGCTATTTCTATATTGTATTTTACCTTTAACCTGGTAATCTCAAATATTTATCCATTCCATGGAAAGATCCTATTTATTAGGAAATCAAAATTCACTATGTATATTATTTAATCCTTCTTTACTAATGATCAAATTCTTAATTTTTCAAGATTACAAAATAAGTTTCATATTTAATTAGTAAATCACATTCAAGAAGTGAAACTAAAATTACATCTAAAGTATTTAATTGAATCACAAAATACATTTCTATCTTGAAATTTCGTAGTCAAATTTAACTAAAAAGTAGACCTTAATATGACAATAACATAAATACCAACCTCTTAAAATTCTACCGACTAAACAAGTATTGGTAATAACATAATTTAGCTAATAATTATTTTCTTTCGAGAAGTAACATAAGTAGAAACATTTTACGTAATCAATAAATAAATAATAATTAATTAAATTGAATAATGACGTATCAACTACTTTAAAACTAAGTATTTAAATAAAATTTACTAAATACATTATTAACCTTTCTTTCATCCTAATTCCACTCACAATTGGTAAAACGATATTAGAAAATAATTAATGGCATACCTAAATTACTAAAATATTAAAACTTTTGAAGAAATATGATTCTAATAACCACAAAAAAATAACACTATTCCAAGTGATATTATTATGACTACCAAATAACTATTTTCTGAGTAAAATAAAATCGTACAAAAGTTTTATGCGAGATTCTAAAAATAACTTTTCTACTCTTTTTATTTTTATTTTTTTCAGCTTCATATGAATATGTAGTTCCAAGCTCAAGTTCCAACCCTAGCACTTGCAACTTTCCACCAAAGGATAGTATTCGCAGTCAAGCACAACCAAAATCCCGAACAACAATGATATCAAGCCAGAGAGACCCCTAAAATCCACTCAAGCTTCTGAATGCACCCAAGTACATGTCATTTTCTGCCATACTTAATCTGAGCTCAATGAACCTTGTAGTTAGGAATTTCAAAGGCAAATTCAAACTTTCATCAAGGGAGGTCAGACTTAAGCTACAAATCAATAATCAAGATTTCAAGAGATTCCAATTAAGTTTAGTCCAAAATTAGATTGACAATGTTGAACACAAAACGTAGATACTTTTTGAGTATTTTACAAAGGGCAGTTGAATTTAATTTATGTCTTAAGTAATAGAATTTGATTTGCATTTTAAGAATATAAGGATGTCAACTAATTTTGGGTTGTAAGTTTAGAGAATAGATTTAAAGTTATTTTATTCCAGTTGTCAAAGAAAAACAAACTTCAAGGCTAAATGGATAAAGAAACTGAAGTAAGGGACAGAACAGAAAATTTTAAGTACAAATGCCCAAGACTCGAACAATGCAATTGCAACATGAAGATGGAAACCAAACATGATTCTCATAGACATGAAGATGATTACAACATCAAAAGCAATTTAAGAGGATCAAAAGAGTAGTTGCATTCATCACGTTAGCAAGGAAATTTGAGGCTGGAAATTAAGTTGACAATTGAAGATGCCAATGCAATAGCAAGCAAAATTACAAGGTTGGTTACCACAAACATGAAAAGCTAAACGCTTTATCACCAAAAACTCTATTATTGTTGGACACTATAAATTGGAGAGCTAAATTTTTATAAAATCGTAAATGACACTTTAATTTATAAATAAACAAACCAAATTTGTTATAGGCAATGTAGTATTTTATTAATAATATAAATATATATTATTTTATAATATGTATGATCAATATATATTATTTTATAATATATATGTTTGTATTTTGATTATTATATATTCATATTAATTTGTTGTAATGCGTAAAACTGTAATGTTGCTATTAAGACAGTGTTTATAAAGGAGAGAAGAAAACAAGAAGAGATTGTCAAGTATTTGATCATAGGGAGTAATGAACATGTTAAAGCGAAGCAATCTTGAAATAAGGAATGCTTCACCACACGATACTGACTTCCATGAACCACAGCAAATTCACTATGCAAGGATTTTTTTTTTTTTCAGATTGAGACAGCGACAGATAAAGTCCCATAATACAGTGATTTGAAACAAAAGCAAATTAATTTTCATTCATTATGCAAACCAATTGTTATTAATTAACAGAAAGATCATGTTCATAAGATATCAATGACTCCATTTGATGAAACTTCCTTAGTGACGGTGGCAATTTTCTCGATAAACGACGATATTGATAAGAAGCAGCTCGTTTAACAGCGAAACATTGAATCATAACAGTCAAAAAATAGTGAAAAACCCAGACATGGTTGGATGAACAACCAATATGTTAAAAGAGTAGGAAAACAAAAATACACCAGAATAAGGAATGTGTTTTTTATGATCATTGAAAACTCGTCGAGAAATAAATGAAACGTGCATTGCAAATTTTGAAAGACATTGTTGTGGTCATCTTGTGATACAAGTGTGCCTGATTTTATAGCAGATCTAACTTCATAGCAGAATTAACGAAGACATTATACAAGTCTTTTTGAAAAGATTTATAGTAATATTATGGGTTCATCATCTCGCTTACAATCTGTGCAGTGCTTCAGGTCTCAAACAAGTTAGACTTGACCTGTCTAATTCAATTGAAGATTTCCACACATTCAGATGCAAGATTCCAGATGACTACAAATTTCCCATGCAATCAAAGAAACATATTTGAAATAGGCATGTTGAATGAAGATCTCACGTCCGTAACTCTTCCCATTAATAAGAAAAACGTTTATCAAAAAAATTCTTATCATTGCAATATTTGATGATTGTGCTAAGATATTGGTTGAATCGAAAATTTCTCATCAAATGTAGAGAACTGCAAGACAGAACCAAAGACCAACATGGACACATGTCAAGTCCATATCAAGGCAAAGATGTTCTCAAACTCCAACGGTATAAGTAATCAATTAATCATTGAATGTCTCAGTTGATGCCTTCAAATATTGTCCAAGAGGGCATTTAGAATCTACACACAGTAACTTAGAGCGGCAGTCCAAACTCAAAGAAGACAACTAAGCACATGGACAGTCATGGAGGAAAGAACAGAGCAAACCAAAACATGGCAGCCATCTTACAAACAACAAGACAGTCATGGCAAAGCAAGAGTTACTAAAAGCATAAATTGAAAAAGTATACAAATATTTGAATTGAGTTACCAAAGGTCAGGGCAGTCACGTCTTGAAAATCAAGGTAATGTTGAGCAGACAACGAAAGCAACAAAGGCAACGTGGTAAGTCCAAAATCATCAAGAATAACAATGAAAGGTTGTTTTGGCACTCTTTAGTGCAGCCATGAACAAATGCACAATCTGCAGTGGCATTTTAAAAGAGACCATATACAACATAGATGAGATGCAACTAAGCAAACTCAGAAGCATATGAAAGTTCATTGATGACAGTACTAAAGCTTTGCCATGCTAAAAGAAAATCTAATTAATTAGTTTAGCAATGTAGGAAATTCAAAGCTATAAACCAAACGAATGTGCTTAAGGAATAAAGGTATGCAAGACTAGACTTATTGAGATAATGAGTAGAAGGAGATATGTAAACGACATATTACAAAACAACAGAAAGAGCTGATGGTCAATATAACAAGAGAAAGTGCTTAAGGGGTGTTGTACATTGCCAAGGATCATTGACGGGTCCAAGAAAGATGAATATTAAGAGTGATCAAGGATTTGTATAACTGTATAGTTACTCAAAGTACAAAGAGAATCTTTAGGTTTGATAAGAACCATAGTTGGAATGAACAGACACTAAGTGATAAAAGGTAACAGACTAACAACAGAGTCAGAGAAATGGGTTCATGCTTAACAGTGAAATAATGATATATATGGCATTTTTCAATAAACCATTAAAAGTGATCTATCAGAGAGATAGCGATGCATGATAACCTATGTTCCACGGGGACACGTCCCCTGCCCTTGTACCCCCGTTACCGTCCAATCTTAAAATAAATCCCCTAACACTCCCCTTTTCATTCCCAAATCAACGACGTTACAGAAACTGAAAAAAAAAAACAAAGTTTCCTAAATAGGGGACGGATTTGGGTACAGGGGACGGTTAGGTGACGACTTGGTCATCCCCTCTACCCAAATCCGTCCCCTATTTCCCAGCCAAAAATGACGGTCGCCAATCTTAAAAACCGAGTTTATTTTTAATTTGTTTAATTTTCGGCGGGCCCCACTTGGACTCTAATATAAAATAAAAGATACTAAACCCTAGTATGGATGCTAAAAACATAAACAGCCTAACTCTCTTTCATTTTTTCATTTCACTCATTCTTGCCAAAAAGAAGAAGAAAGAGGAGTAACAACAAAGCTTTCATAGAGGACAGTCATATATTTGACCTATTATTTGCTGATGCATTACTGATTTTGATTATTATGGAAACCTAATTATGGAGTTGAACTTCTATGTTTACTATTTAGTATTGTATTTGGACTTCTCTTTATGTCATTTCATGCATGAAACCTTGAGCCTTTGGGCATTTTCGTTATATGTACGCCATAATTTTACAATGAAAGTATTTGAACTTTATTAATTTGCTATGTATTCATTTGTTTTGAGCTTCTAAAATGTCTATGATGAATGGTTTATCAATGTTATGATATGCATATTTGACTACTTTCTATATATATATAAATCCCCCTATTTTTTAATAGTCGTCCCCTATTAATTTCATACCCATACCGGAAACACATCCCCGATCCGTAAAACGTCCCCGTCCCGGAAACTATGTGGAGCACAGATGATAACATAAGTAGCAGTCCATGTTGAATTAGTCAATGCCATGTTGAATGTCAATGACACAAAAGGCAGTGATAAACATGTTGTGAAAGTAACTTTACCTATGTGCAATATACATGTAAGAGACAACAATGATAAAATATTGACTGAATATGAAGAGATCTGATCCAAAAGTTGCATGATAAAAGTTATTGTAACAAAGAGGACAGTCACAACAGTCTTGAGCAGCATTATAAAGCGAAGAATAAAGAGATAGTCCAAACAAGGTTTAACAACAGTTCAATAACCTTTGATAGCCATTAACAACATTAAACAATAAAGTGGATATACAAATGCACAATCTGCAATGGCAATTTAAAAGAGACCATATACAACATAGATGAGATGCAACTAAACACACTCAAAAGCAGATGAAGGTTCATTGATGACAGTACTAAAGCTTTGCCATGCTAAAAGAAAATCTAATTAATTAGTTTAGCAATGCAGGAAATTCAAAGCTCGAAACCTCAGGAATATAGGTATGGCAGACTAGACTTATTGAGATAATGCGGCGCTAATGAGCAGCATGTCACAACCTTTTAATGGATAATGAGTAGCATGAGATATGTAAACGACATATAACAAAACAACAGAAAGACTTGATAGTCATTATAACAAGAGAAAGTGATTAAGGGGTGTTGTAATTGCCAAGGGTCATTGACGGGTCAAAGAAAAATGAATCTTAAGAGTAATCAAGGAATTGTATTATAGTTACTCAAAGTACAAGTAAACAGGTCATTTCACAACAGAGCGCTCCTAGAACATTCAAAGAAGGTGATATTCTTTTGAAATGGAATGAGTTCAAGAGCATACCGAGTAAACATACAAGGTTAAACTCATTTTGATGCTGGTCATACATTATTTAAGAGTATAAGCAACATAATGCCTTTCAAAGCTCCAACTTGGAAGGTGAAATTGAGCCCAGAATAGTCAATGGAACTCCCTTCACGCACTATTTTAGAGGTATATCCAATCCTACGTACCTATTAGGATCAGAGTTTTAGGTCAAATAACTTCTCTAACACGTGTTTTTGCTTTACTTTCTTTCCTCCAAGTGTCATTGCACATTTATTGTTAGTCAGGGTCATTGCAGCAGTGTGTCAGTGTTAAGAGTTTAGATTTTCAAATTCTCTCGAATGACTCCATAGCCCAATGGAAGTATCAAGGCAGATGGCCTGGAATGATATGAAATGATTGGTTACCCTCATGGTAGACCACCAGAATAGGATAATACTTGCATGTTTGGTTTGAGAGATTTCGTGGATATAGTTTAGTTATTCTCTACTTCCACTTGGAGGATTTAAGGTCATTGTAGTCACTTCATTATGTTATTAAGCATACTTCTAGATTATAATTCGTTGATTGCACTTGGAGGTTGAGTATCAAGTACATGATTCAAGTTGTTGATCCCAAAGGCATAATTTGAATAGTTAATTTAGAGATTAGTCATGTAGATATCTTCCTTGCTAGTTTAACCTTGTCTATTAAAGAATCATTGTTAAAAAACATGTTGGAAATTCAAACATTGAACCTATGATCAGTTGCATGAAAATGATCGTGGATAGAATAATGGATCAAGTTTTCAAAAACATACAAGTATGATAAAACTATGTGCAATTATAAATAAAAGTTCATATCTGAAAAATCCACGCCCAGGAATTGCAAAAAGGTTGAGTAGAGCTGCTCTTGAGGAGGTTGCCAAGAAGCGTGAGATGAGGTATTCGGACCTAAGGAAGATTGATAGAGGCGTGCGTCGTCACTTCCATGATGATATTACTCTTATTGTAATATATTTGGACCACAATTTGCTTAATGCAAAATCAAATTTGCAGTTGAAATGTAAGAGAAGCTTTGAGTGCACATCAGTTCCAGTGGATATATATTCTTCAGCTGAAATGGGAATGGGTGAATCTTCTTGATTGATTTGATCTCCCAGGAAAGAAATAGACAATTATTATACCTCATCTTCAGGTAGTCTGCAAGCATTCTTTCATTTGAAGGCCAAATTTTGTGCTAGTTTAGGCTATCCATAGGTTTTCTCATTTGTAAATCTCCAACAGATTTTATACAGCCGATTGGGTATCTAATTTAATTTATCCAGACTTCAAATGTAATAAAAGCAACAAGAAAGTCTATGTAAATATCACGATTCCTCTGCAAAAAGCAATTCAGAGATTAGCACGAGTCTTTATTTCCATTGCAACTTTGTAATGGTGCGGGTGTCTTTATGCATAGCTAGTTAATAGCCAGTGCCGTATGAGTGCCAGCATGGTGGATTGACGTGGATCTTAATTCTATTGGGAGTTTGTGATAGAATATTTATTTTAAACAATGCCCAATATAGTGACATAAGTCTGCCGTATGAATGTCAGTTTGCAGGCCAAATATGGCTCTTGGTTTTATAATTACTTGAATTTTGTGATGGTACTACGTGTTGGTTAATATTTTGCAATAGTCAATGCAGTGTGATTGCGTTTTGATGCCAAATTTCAACTTTTAGTTGAAAATTATTTCATATAAAGAAATGGGATTGTGAGACCTTGTAAATTTTTATCGTCAAGATATCTTTGACCAGCAATATTTTTTGTCTGGAAATTTTTTTTTTTTATTTTTAAAAAAAATGCCATTCATGAAATGGTTGAAAATTAAAATAGGTAAACATCGTCTACCAAGACCCTACACATAATGACTTTCGAAGAATTTTCAAATTCAAGTTTTGTATGTTTGAAGGACTATTGCAGCAGTTGGACAAAGTCGGCAGTTGGACAAAGTTGATGTCATAAATGTCAAGGTAAAAGAAATAGTAATGTTGTTTGATGAGGTTAAAAAAAGAAATGAATATATAGAGGAAAAGATGAAGAAATATTAAAAGGTAAATAGTTTAAATCAGAAGGAGATATAAAAGTTGAAAGAAGAGTTAGAAGTTAATGCAATCGGTATGTGATGCTTCATGTGACCCATAAGAAACTTGTCGTAAATAATCTTTCTTCTGTAATCATGCAAGAGATCAATAGGTTGTATAATTGATTCCAAAGGTAAAATAATGCATCTTGTGAATTGTTTAATCAGAAAAAGTACATTAGTCACAACTGTCATGTCTCGTATAAAGAATTTGTTGGAAGTTGTTTTCCTGAATGATGCTACCATATTTGAGCAGAAGAAACAAACAAAGATACAGCATTAGCAATGAGGAAAGGATACCAAGGAAGGAAATCATATTAAACTGAATACTGTGAATTGAAACTGTTTACTGCAATAGCAAAGATGAGTGTAAGGTAAAGAAATAAAATATAAATTTAATTTGTGACATGGATAGATAACATCAAGGGGTAGTGAAAAGATGGTTTGACAGATAGGACACGATCATGCCCTTCAAAATGTCAGACCTAGTCTTGTACTGGGACAAAGCACATAAAAAGAAGGGAGATCAAGATAAATTTGACAAACTTTGCAAAGGGCTGTATCAGATTTCTGCGATTTCGCGAGAGAATGCTTTTAAACATAAATTGTCACCGAAGTCTAAAGTGAGAAAATATTATTGAGAAAGCCTATCACAGTTCAGACAAATATTTTCATGCTAAACTAGTCCAAAAAAAATATTGCCATGGACAACTATTTGGCAGTGAACAATTGAATACTTTGCTCTGTAAATATCTGCTGGATTATTGATAGCTATATATATCTACCCTGCATCTAATCTTATATCGGAGCTTTTGAACTTGGCACTGTTTGTACCCTTTTGTTTTTATATCATCCTTATACCGGTCACTCTGTCTTTGTTCAGGCTTGTTCATATTCAGCATGACTTTTGGTATTCACATAGAATAAGGACATAGATGTTCTGAAAGTAACATACTCTGGCAGAACCTAGAAACGAAGACTCTTCTCCTAGCTAGGAAAAGATAGCAGTTGTGTAACCTTTTGAGGTTGCTGTGTATGTTCTGAGTGAAAATATATTAAACTAAGCATATATGTATGTAAACAGTTTCTCAGGCACTGGTGCCATTGATTTATGTCAGCACCATATATACAGGTCATCGTTTGAATTTGATTGGTTAATTGTTGGTGATTCTAACTTAATCTTCATTTTACAATTGCAGTGACTGTATCTGTATATGATCTGCATTGGACAGCATGTCAAACTATATCAAACCATACTCGACGATCTAAAAATGTTAATTTAACATTGATTGAAGTTTGATTTCTGTTCGATTCGATACTAAAACCATTCATTGTAAATAAACTGTCTGACATAATTGCTAAGCATTTTAGTAGAACGAAAAGAGCAGAAATTTCTAGAAAATCAGAAATTTAGGAAAATATCCTGTTGGGAATATTATCTGATGCCTTCATGTAAGTTTAGAATATTGCCCAGAGGTTATTTAGAAGCTACAGACAGTAGCTTTAAGTGGCAGTCCAATCTAAAAGAAGACAAATAAGCACACGGACAGTCATGGAGGAAAGAGCAGCAAACCAAAAGATGGCAGCCATCTTCAAAACAGCAAAAAAGTCATGGCACAGCAAGCAATGCTAAAAGCCTAAATTGAAACACGGGCCAAATATTTGAACTGAATTATCAAAGGTCAGTGCAGTCATGTCTTGAAAATCAAGGTAATGTTAAGGAGACAAAGAAAGCAACAAGGACACTTACTAAGTGCAAAATCATCAAGAAAAAGAGTGAATGGTTCTCTTGACACTCTTAAGTGCAGCCATCAGCAACGTTGAGCAATAAAGTTGCTATACAAATGTACAGTCTGTAATGGCATTTAAAAAGAGACCATAGACCACATAGATGACACGCAACTAAGCACACTCGGAAGCAGATGAAAGTGCATTGATGTCAGTACAAAAGCTTTGCCATGCTAAAACAAAATCTAATTAATGAATTTATCAATGTACTAAATTCAAAGCTAGAAACCAAACCAATGTGCTTAAGGGATTAAGGTGTGGCAGACTAGACTTGTTGAGATAATGCGGCTTTATTGAGCAGCACGTCACAACCATTTAATGGATGATGAGGTTATTCCAAATAACAGGTGGCACCCCATGAGCCTGATTACGCATATGAGGGAGGTAGTCTGCCTAATTCAAAACCACAACCACAAGCAATTTGATCAGAATCAGAGCAGGACAGGCAACTATAATAATTGAAGGGTGTGCAGAGGTGCAGAGGTCAAGAACAATTCAAGGGTGTGCAGAGGTCAAGAACATTCTAGATCGGCTCATACAGGGTATACTTGATTGTTTTATTTGGTAAGTTCAAACGATTAGAAGCTTTAGGTGAGCTACGGATGAAGGTAGGGGCATTACAAGGGGCAACACATAAAAGGTTGTCCAAGAAAGTGAAAAATCTTGTTAAGAAACATGGCTTATGGTACACCAGATTCCCAAAGATCACTTATATTAGAATACTAGGAAGTACAGTATTCCCACTGAAACTTCCCAAGTTCCCACAAAACAAGTCGTTCACAAGGCAGTTGCGTGCATATGACAAATTCCAAAAGCATAAGCACAAATTGGGAGTTGCCTTCCCTTTTCATATTAGAAGATAGATTAAGAGTTGCACATCACTCCTACCAGCGGAGGCAACTGAAAAGGAATTTGAATTTTACTCATTGGGTCTATACAATGCTCTTCCCAACTTTGACCCTAATCATCTCATTTCCGGAAGGCCTATGGAAGCTTGTATAAACATGTAGCACATGTAGACAATCACATGGCAAAAGCAGCAGACGACTGAGATAAAAAAAGAGATGACTTTCCCGTTTCTCAGTGCATTTGATTAGAGCATGCAAGTGGGTTCACATTCGAAATCAGATTGAAGATAGAAAATACGTTCAAGATGATTATGATACAACAAGGAAAGATGTCATTCCTTCCAAAAAATGGTTTGCAGCGATTTTGTTTTGATACGATAATGGTTTCGTGGCAACATTTACTCCTGCGTGGATAAACAAGCAAATGGCTAGATTAAAAGCACAAAGAATTCCACTGACGTATTCGCTAAAGAACTATGTGGAGGAGTCTCATGAGAAATACAAACAAAAGAGATAGATTACCAAGGGCCGCCCAAATGAAGCAAAGATCACATAGCGCGATATCATGAAGGAAGTCACTATGGGCACCTAAAACATGGATCAAGGAATGGAAATACGGTGGAAAAACTAGGCGAATTAAGCTTCCTAGCATGGCTGTCAATGCAGATGAGAAAAAGGCGAGAGACAATAGAAGAGATAGTGAAGGTGGATGATAGCAACAAAGAATTGATGCATGCCACTGGAATTTCTATAATTGCAAGGGACAATTAACGTAAACGACGCTTAAATTTCTATACCAAGACTAAACAAGACAAGAAAAGTCATACAACTACAAGACATTGAAATTGAAGAATATGAATTGGGACCAACCACAAAAGGGCAGGAGGTTGAAGAATCTCATGTACTTAGAATTTGCTTTGAGTAGTTTAGTTGGATTAAAGCAATTGTGAATGCATCTTTGTTAATTGATTTGGGTTAATAGATGTCTTCTAAGGTTTTGGGTACTTGCTCAATGATTTGCATGTATCGATGGGATTTATGAAATCTCAGTATTCTGAACATCTTTCGACCACACCGTAAAAGATTGCACTAGCTGAGTGGAGTTGATGACCTGACTGCATCTAGTAGAGTCCAAGTATATTCACAATTTCTTTCATCCTTGAGTAGAAGTAAAGTAGTTTTAGAAACGTGAGTTTAAATTCATTGCATTTCATTTCAGAAGCGGAGAGTTAAAATATTTTCATTTCACATTATTATTTGAATGAGTATCCACCATTGAGGAGGAATCTTGGAATCACCCTATACAAATTAAGGTCAAAAGAATTGGTGTATTTTGTGAAATCAATTTCAACCAGTGCTCATAGTCAAATTCAATCTCCCATTTCACTTATGCAGCAGCAATTAAAGTCACATTTCGTTAAATGAAATTCTAGAAACCCCTTCTCCTAATATTGACCATTTTCATATGATAGTCAAACAAGGCCCCAGGAGGTAGGTAGCATGAAGGAAGTCACTATGGGCACCTAAAACTTGGATCAAGGAATGGAAATACAATTGATGAACTAGGCGAATTAAGCGCCCTAGCATGGTTGTCAATGTAGATGAGAAGAACGCGAGAGACAATAAAAGAGATAGTGAAGGTGGATGATAGCAACAAAGGTTGATGCCTGCCACTAGATTTTCTAAAATTGTAGGGGATAATTAACCTACACGACGCTCAAATTTCTATACCAAGACTAAACAAGACAAGAAAAGTCATACAACTACAAGACATTGGACATTGAAGAATATGAATTGGGACAAACCAAAAAAGGGCAGGACGTTGAAGAATCTCATGTACTTAGAATTTGCTTTGAGTAGTTTAGCTGGATCAAAGCAATCGTGAATGCATCTTTGTTAATTGATTTGGGTACCTAAAACATGGATCAAGGAATGGAAATACGGTGGATGAACTAGGCGAATTAAGCGCCCTAGCATGGCTGTCAATGCAGATGAGAAAAAGGCGAGAGACAATAGAAGAGATAGCGAAGGTGGATGATAGCAACAAACAATTGATGCATGCCACTGGAATTTCTAAAATTGCAGGGGACAATTAAGGTAAACGACGCTCAGTTTTCTATACCAAGACTAAACAAGACAAGAAAAGTCATACAACTACAAGACATTGACATTGAAGAATATGAATTGGGACCAACCACAAAAGGGCAAGAGGTTGAAGAATCTCATGTACTTAAAATTTGCTTTGAATAGTTTAGTTGGATCAAAGCAATTGTAAATGTATCTTTGTTAATTGATTTGGGTTAATTGATGTCTTCTAAGGTTTTGGGTACTTGCTCATTGAATTGCATCTATCGATGGGATTTATGAAATCTCAGTATTTTGAACATCTTTCAACCACACCTTAAAAGATACCACTAGCTGAGTGGAGTTGATGACCTGACTGCATCTAGTAGAGTCCAAGTATATTCACAATTTCTTTCATCCTTGAGTAGAAGTAAAGTAGTTTTAGAAACGTGAGTTTAAATTCATTGCATTTCATTTCAGAAGTGGAGTGTTAAAATATTTTCATTTCACATTATTATTTGAATGCGTATCCACCATTGACGAGGAATCTTGGAGTCACCCTATACAAATTAAGGTCAAAAGAATTGGTGTATTACGTGAAATCGATTTCAACCAGTGCTCATACTCAAATTCAATCTCCCATTTCACTTATGCAGCAGCACTTAAAGTCACACTTCGTTAAATGAACTTCTACAAACCCCTTCTCCTAATATTGACCATTTTCAGATCATAGTCAAACAAGGCCCCAGGAGGTAGGTATCATGAAGGAAGTCACTATGGGCACCTAAAACATGGATCAAGGAATGGAAATACAGTTGATGAACTAGGCGAATTAAGCGCCCTAGCATGGTTGTCAATGCAGATGACAAGAATGCGAGAGCCAAAAAAAGAGATAGTGAAGGTGGATGATAGCAAAAAAGGTTGATGCCTGCCACTAGATTTTCTAAAATTGTAGGGATAATTAAGGTACACGACGCTCAAATTTCTATACCAAGACCAAACAAGACAAGAAAAGTCATACAACTACAAGACATTCACATTGAAGAATATAAATTGGGACCAACCACAAAAGGGCAGGAGGTTGAAGAATCTCATGTACTTAGAATTTGCTTTGAGTAGTTTAGTTGGATCAAAGCAATTGTGAATGCATCTTTGTTAATTGATTTGGGTTAATTGATGTCTTCTAAGGTGTTGGGTACTTGCTCATTGATTTGCATCTATAGATCTATACATGGGATTTATAAAATCTCAATATTTTGAACATCTTTCGACCACACCTTAAAAGATTGCACTAGGTGACTGGAGTTGATGACCAGACTGCATCTAGTAGAGTCCAAGTATATTCACAATTTCTTTCATGCTCGAGTAAACGTAAAGTAAGTTTTAGAAACGTGAATTTAAATTCATTAGATTTCATTTCAGAAGCGGAGAGTTAAAATATTTTCATTTCACATTATTATCTAAATGAGTATCCACCATTCAGGAGGAATCTTGGAGTCACCCTTGTGATCTTTCATTGCAATCTTTGGCATAAGTGCTGTCTTTATTCAAGATAGGATTAAATATTTATTGTTTCATCCTGAAACAATGAGTGTTCTATGATGCATATTATAAGGGTATAAAACTCACATCAACACATAGCACGCTTGTCGCTTTGAAGAATTTCAGGTACTAGGTGGATATTTTGCAACCGACACTTTTTGCATCAACCTATTATCCTATTTCCAAATAGATGTTACCTTCACATGAAATTTATTAGAATACTTCTTCTAACTACTATCAACAAGACAATGGGCAATCAGAGTCCATAAATATGAACATTCTCAAATCATTAAATGGACAATGGAGAACCTTGTCCATACAAGCTAGTTTATTGTAACGAGGCAAGATTGCCTATTTCACTTAAACTTCCAACTCTTGATATGCTTAACAAACTTCATATGATAGAGGAGAAACCTATGACAGCAAACTTGGCTAAGATGGT
>MU227698.1:484193-494469 GCA_018584345.1 Thuja plicata
ATGGGAATGAATTTTCCTTCACAAAATAATACTCTCAATTCCAATTCCAATTTTCAATTCCAATTCCTAGTCCTGAGGGGGAATTGTGGAATGCTCAAAAAGGCCCAAAATTAGAATTCGCATAACCATATTCCAATTTTTAATTTTGGAACCAAATAGGGAATTGAACATATTGGGAATTCGGAAATGCCAATTCCCGTTCAATTCCAATTCCCCTCAACCAAACGGGCCCTTATAGACATGATTTGCTCTTTTCTAGGCTTTCTTGATCTTGGCATGTTCCACAATTCTCGCCAATAGATTTAAAGAAAATCTTAGTGTAATCTGGTAGAGATCTTCTTGCCATCTGGATAAAGAAGTTTTAAATCAATTACTTATCTCTGTAATAAAACAATGATAAGTATCAGTTAACTCTATCTTTACCTTCTTGACAGCTAAGTATATTATCGTTTTCTGAACTCTTTGTTCTGTCGGTCAACACTTCATTTAGTCATCGATGATGACTGACTGTTCCGTCGGTGTGACTTCAGTTGTCATCGGGATCTTCGACCTTGTCTTCTCCGTCGGGCAACACTGAAATTCTGTATGTCGGGTTACTCTGTGTTTTGCTCGTCGGTCAACACTGTAACTCTGCTCGTCGGTAATGCTATGCATTTCCTCGTCGGGCAACACTGTGACTTTGTTCTTTTACTCTCACCGTCAAGTGCACTACTTCAGTGTATTCAGTCACTTAGTGAATACTAGACTTGTATGCATTACTGATTAGCATAGCCTTGATTCATGAGTTCTTTGAAGTCTTTGGCAGTATCTCCATGACCATATAGATTATATCAAGTTGACATCTATGACAATACAAAAAATTAACTAATTTAAGGTCTTGCATGATCATCCACTTAACATCTTCAAACATTCAATCAGTTAAATGTCATCAGTGGATAGGTTTTCAAAAATGGCACATTTCATTCCTTGCAAGAAGACTAATGATGTTGTTCATGTCGCAGAATTGTTTTTCAGGGAGGTGGTACGGCTGCATGGCTTACCAAAGAGCATAGTTTCAGATCGAGACACCAAGTTTGTTGGTTACTTTTTGAGAACCTTTGGGAAAAAGTTGAAGGCAAAATTGAAGTTCAACTCAGCACACCATCCACAGACTGATGGACAAAAAGTTGTAAATAGGAGTTTGGGAAACCTATTCAGATGCCTTGTTGGAGATAAACCAAAGGGATGGGATTTGGTTTTAGCACAGCCGAAATTTGCATATAATAATTCTGTCAATAGGAGCACCAGTAAATCACCATTCCATATAGTGTATGGAAGTAGTCCCAGAAATGCATCAAAATCAAGAAAGTTGGACAAAGGAGAGACAAGTAGCACTGAACCTGAAGACTTTCCAGGCACATAAGAAAATGAGGCATAAGGAATTCCAGGTGGGAGATGAAGTCATGGTTCATTTGAGAAAGGAGAGATTTCTAGTAGGAACATATAATAAGTTGAAGATGAAGAAGTTTGGACCATGCAAAATACTGAAGAAGCATGATTCAGGAAATGCTTATGAAATAGACTTGCTTAGTGAACTCAATATTTCACCAGTATTTAACATTTCAGATTTGACAGAATAACATGAGGGAGGTGTTGAGGATCATATCACAGAAGCACATTGGAACATTCCAGCAACTACTTCAGATACAAAGGAGATTGAAGACATTTTGGACAGTCCTGTTGGCAAAAGCACAAGCAACAAGACGTGAAGAATATTTGGTCAAATGGAAAGGACGACCTGTAGAAAATTCATCATGGCTATCAAGGGATTACATAAGTTCAAACAGCAGTATGTTCTTTATGCAGGTAATCTCAATGTTGGATTACAAAGTTAATGAGGATTACAAATAAATCCAGTCATGGCCTCACACGTAAATATTGTGAAAGTAACAAAGGAAAAGCATTCTATCAACCTCCATCATGGCCAAAAAAAAATTTTATCAACCTCCATCCGTAAAGAATAAAACACAATTACCCACTGGATCAATTCACTCCTCCAAACATCCATTCTTGCGAGTGCCTGTACCGGAAGAGAACGAGGAAGAAGTAGAGATTTCAGCCCGTAAAAGAAGTCCAATGGACGCCGCTATAAAATGGAGGCAAAAGAGCGTGCTGATCAAGCCATTGCATGTTGCCTCTATGCCAATGGCCTTCCTTTCAACTTGGTAAGATCACCATATTGGAAGGAAATAGTGGCTTCCATCAATAAAGGACGAGTCGATTACACAAGTCCCAAGTATCAAAAGGTGCGTACCAGTCTATTGCAAAAAGAGCGGACTTTTATAGACAAAGCTCTTCAACCAATTACAGCTTGTTGGAAATGTGTCTAATGGATGGAAAGATAAAAGAAACAAATCATTGATTAATGTGATGTATTTGCAATTTGAATTAGTCACAGTATTGTTGTTGTGAGTTTCCTTTTCAAGCAATTTGTTAATGCTATAACCATCTCCAAACTATAAACTTTAAACCAAATAAATACAGAAAATTAGGTAAATAGCCTTCTTGCAAACTGTTCGACAAAATTGTAGTGAGAGAGGAAAGTAATAATTGGTCTGGAATACAGAACGTTCTTATATCCTCATCCTCTGAAATGACCTCCATGTAACGTATTTTCCCCTTTCCAAGGAACCTATGTTCGGGTGTCCAAGTTTCTTTCTGAGCAAAACATACTTTCTCTCTCAACTCATTTCTAGTTTCACTGTCCATTATGGGAAGCGTATTGTTGGTTTTATTATAAGATTTCAGATTGGGTTTTGAACATTTGAAACTCCTTGAAATAAAGTGGATGATGCATCAATAATTAAGACTATCTTTATAGCATCACGGAGTGTATTGCGCTTGACGACTTTAACAAGTCTTTTAATTTTACAATTCAATCCCTCAATTAACATTATGATCTTCCTATTTTTCAACAAGTCAAGAACATGACAGCAATACATTGAAACTCATTTATTTAAGGATCCAAAGGTCCACTTTGCCTTTGTTGAGCCAACTTTGTGTAATAAGCTTCCACATCCTTTCTATCAAATCAAGCAATCGATTTAGAACTAAATTCCTCATACAAGTGGATCCACCCATGATCTCGAGTAACTAATCCATCACGAATCAAGCTCTTGCCCTTGTTTCTCCGCTACAATCATATGTGGGAAATGACAACTTCTTTGTAGCATGATTAAGCTCCTTTTTATGATGCCTAGGCCTTAAATCTTGCCCGATTCACAAGCTTTCCATTCGCTGCCCCATACACTAAATGTAGGATAAATCTGCCTTAACGTTCTCTGGAATAAGACTCCATTCAGCTGCATCAAAGCTCTATCAAAGTCCCCATCTCTATGACTCCGTTGTGATCTCCTTGGTACAACACTCATCTGCCAAATGGCCACTGTAAGCTCATGTAATACATTAGCCACATGTTCCTACCTTGTTTGTATAACTCTCATAATATTTGTGGCCTCTCTATCCTCATCTTGTGGTTGATTATTGCCACTTCCATCACCCACTCCAGCAACCTGTCATGTACAGCTAGAACACGAATCGTGATGGATACCAATCAATCTACTACAAACTTTTCCTTAATCTCTGTATTAATACCTTATCTTTTTGAAACTTGGTTGCATGAACAAAGTGACACGTACACAAAGGATGACAGAATCTCGGCTCTTAGAACACTATATGAATCCTTACTAGATTTTACAGTATTATCACTAATGCCTTTGAGCTATTTGAAAACCACTTATAGGTGTTAACATTCAAAATTTAAACATTCACCCACCAAGAAAATCCATCAAATAACATGGTGATCATAGATTTCTGAAATGGTCACAAGGAAAAGTCACATCTCTGAATTTGTATAAATAAATTTTCTATTACAGATTTAGAACCGAAGATATGGCTAAACATAAATATACCGAGATTTAATTCAAACTTGGTTTTCAGAGAAGTGGCAAATATACATAAGAACAAAATTACACACTAATTCACATTGACTTTGTGTAGTTAACTTCTAGCCATTAATCCCTTGCAATTAACAATGACTCCAGTTACATACCCTGCGACCACAAACTCTCCAACGTGGACGGACTGTGATCCTAGTTGGTTGTTCGCTTTATATGATAAGAGATTTGAACGCCCAACCAATGAGTCCTCACAGCACCCAATCATCAACTCCAGTGACTCCATAAATCTCCACATTCAAGAGCGTTGTAATGGGTAGGTTCGATTTGATTCACAGATGTAGTTGTTTCCACTACTCAACCTTCTCCGTTAATAACTTGATAACACAGCGTTACGTCTGATTTATGTATATACTCCTTCCAAGTTCGATCTGAATAAGCAATCTGTTAATTTAGAGTTCAAAGGATATTACATCAACCCTTAGGCAAAATTCCTCAAGAACAGCAGTAGATGTTTTAGGCAAACCAAATATTTAACACACTCTTGTTGTATCCTCAATTTCTTCGTTTGGAAAAAATGCATCAAAGTCAGAATGTTCCAAATCTCTCCATAGACTCCCTTACCACTTACTCCCTTACTGGTATCCAAGGGGATTCGTCCTTGGAAAGACAGTCACTGTAACCATTGTAACAAGGGGACGACGCCTCCCTCCCCTAAGCCCCCTTGTTCCCAGATCGCGGGGACGTCGGAAGAAATGGGTCGTGGAATTTCCTAGTCCCCCAACCACCGCCATCACACCTCCAAGTCACCCCCAGGATGCAAAAACACGCAGACATCCCCCGGATGTCGAGCAGATGCCCAAGCGTCCCTCAACCGTACCATGGACGTTAGCACGTCACTCGCCAACGGTCGACATCAAAATCACAAGACTCTAAGTTAATCTTTTTTTAGGTTTTCAGTTTTATATTAAGTTTCTATTCAAATCCTAAAAGTGGGTTCCATTTTGGCCACTCCAAGCCTACATAAGCCCGTCCAAACTTCATTTTTTCCTCACAATTAGATTTCAACTTATTTGCTACCGCTAATAGACAAGAGTGAAAAGGAGTGCAAAGAGTGATTGAAGGACAACAAGTGATTGCAAGTGAAAGAGGAGCAAGAAGATTCGCCCGTCCCGAAACCAGTCACGATGTCCCCGGGTAACCATGTTAACCTCATGTAAACTAAGAAACTATGGAGGAATAGCACTAACCAAATAATGTCATATCATGTCCAAGAGGAAGTACAAGCTTCGTTTATAAAGACCCCTTAAGCAGTTGATGAACCTCCTCTAACCAATATGGGATAAAATTCTCTTTACTTTTATAACGTTTCTTAACTTTTGTAAAGTTGTTTTATAGCATAAAGTAATAAGGCCATAAATAAAATATTTCCTCCATTTATATATAGACGTGACCAGCTAGACATCTGTTTTGACATCCAATAAGCCTTTTCCAAAGAGAGAATTAGGCTAACTAAGCTCCACATGAAATTACTCGGAAGAAGAGGGCACTTACAGCCATTGTTTGTCTCATGAATGGACTGAGCTTGTCACTACAAGTGGCAAATCAGTTTGTTGTACTAAGCTTCTATATAATGCGCAAGCAAAGTCCACAAATAAGAACATTCTCAAGATCATTAAATGGACAATAAAACCTTGTCCATAGAAGTTGGTTTACTGCAAGGAGGCAAGATTGCCAATTTCACTTAAACTTCCAACTCTTGATATGGTTAACCATATGATACAAGAGGAACCTATGACAGCAACATTGGATCATATGGTCGATGTAGAAGAGAAAAAAAAATCAAGCAATGACGAAGATGTTGCATCAAGCACAAGTAAAGACGTCATTTCACAACACAGCGGCTCCTAGATCATTCAAAGAAGTTGATATACTTTTGAAATGGGATCAGTTTAGCAACAAACCAAGTAAACATACATGGTTAGACTCATTTTGGAGCGGGCCATACGAAATTTAATGTAAGCAACATAATGTGTTTCAAAGGTCCAAGTTAGACGGTGAAATGGGGCCCATCCGAGTCAATGGAACTCCCTTGAAGCACTATTTCCGAAGTATGTTCAGTCGTTTGTACTTATTAGCTTAGGTTGTTTTAAGTCAAATAATTGCTCTAGCGCATGTTTTTGGTCTATTTTCTTTCCTCCAAGTGTCATTGCACATTTATTGTTACTGATAGGTCAGTTGTAGTTATTGTTTCGGTTGGTTTTCTTGCTCTTTGGGGTTGTAGCAGCAGTGTGTCAAGGTCTGAGTTTGAATTTTCAAAGTCTCTCAAACGAATCCATAGCCACTGGAAGTATGAAGGCAGATGGCCTAGAAGTTTTAGCAGGAAAAAGTAAACGAGAAGTCGCCAATGATGTTACCCATTTTCGCAAATCAGGCTTTAATGAGTTCCATTCTGAATCTTAGCTCCATTTTGTTTATTGTCTAGTACCTCGTGACTATAGGTAAAAGGTGGTTATTAATTTTGAATTCTTTCTATATTATTCTACATTTTCCCTTTCCATCAAAATGTAGTTAAAAAATATCAGTTTAAATACAAGATCAAACCATGAAGAGAACCAAGAATTCTTTTAGAAACATTGAGATTTCTAAAATCAATGCATAATCTAATGTCACCGTTTTTCTTTCTAACAGGGACAAGATTTGATACCCATGTTGAATGCCTAATAGGTTTGATGATTCCCGCGTCTCTCAGAGTAATTAACTCTTCCTTTATCTTAGGTGCTAAGGTTGGATTGATAGGCCTTTGTCTTTGCCTAAAAGGTTTCGCATCAGGTTTCATAGGTATTTCATGCTGAAACAAATCCTGTCTATATGCTTTAAATTCATCATAACTCCAAGCAAAATCATGTCTATACTTCCTTAATAAAGAAATCAAATCAAATCTTATTTTAGGAGATAATTTTTTACCAATGAAAACATTCTTAGGAGCATTCTCAGTTCCAAGATTTATTTCCTCAACACTATTCTGAACTTTAGTCGATTTGACGGGTTTGAAACTTTCTTGCTCATCAAAAATTCTTTCTAATGCTACCAAGCCTTTAGGTATCTTATTAGTTTTAAGCTGAACAGCTTCTTTACCAAATAAAATTTCTTTACCATCTTGGACTTCTACATGGCAGTTCAAGTCTATATTCTGATCCTCATAATTCTCTTCACAAGGTAAGAATCGGAAAAGATCCTTATCATCTTCAAAAATCTGCCAATTCTGCACATTGTCAGGTATAGAGGGTCTATTTTTCATTTCAACCTGCACAATCTCATCAAGTGGAAATTCATTCTGCCTAATAGCTAAGTTAACCATTAAATCAGCAAGAAAATTGTTTGATCTCTCTACCCATTTAATAGAGAACGCATCATATGATTCAATCAAATCCCAAACATAATTCCTATATTGTTTTAACCTAGGATTTCTTGTTGAAGATTTACCTCTAATCTGAGAGACAATCAAATTAGAATCTCCTATTACAAAAAGCATCTTAATTCCATATACTTTTGCAATATTTAGTCCAATAACTAATGCTTCATATTCTGAGATATTATTTGTACATTCAAAATTAAGAAGAAAAGAATATTTGAAAGTTTTACCAGATGGTGATATCAAAATGACACCAGCCCCGTTACCATCTTTGTTGCATGCCCCATCAAAATACATTTGCCATATGTCTTCGCGATTTTCCTGCACATGTACTTCAATAGGATCAATAATCTTTAGTACGGGTTTAGAAACACCTACCTGAAAATTGTCCATGTCTGAGTGACAAAAGTTGATGAAAAGATCGGGATTGAACTCCTCAACCAAGTAAGCAAATCTTGGCTCTCTCTCAATTTTTATTTCCTTCCCACCGACTGGTATGGTGGCATAAGATAAATCCAGTTGGACATGTCCTCCGACCAGATTTCAGCACTGTCTAGACAACAACACACCATAATTCGCAGGAATATCTACAACAGTAATGTCAGTTCTATATGAAATTTTAGGATAAGCAGGAAATCTAAATTCAACATCTTTTATAATATCGACAACAGGAACTGATCTATTATCCATTGCATAACATTGTCCATAAGGTGTATCAACTTTTAAACCAATTTCTTTCATTACATCAACTGACATAATATTAACTGTTGCTACTGAATCAATCATGCAATTTCTAATTAACTTATTGTTAATCAACAAAGTTAAATAGAAAGGATCAACTTGATTGGGATTTTTATTCCATGTAGTTCCTAAGTACACAATAGGAGTTTCATTATTCTCCTTTACATTCTTTTCGTCTTTTAATTCTTCTAAACTAGATAAAATCTTCACAGTCTCCTTCCTGTAATCAGGGAATTTCATCATTTCCATAAGTGGAACAGAAATTTTTACCTGAGATAATGCATGATTCACAAACGAATGACAATCAGAAACTTGCTTACCAGAGTGTAACTTACTTAATGGTTTGGACAACTTACGAGGCTGCGACGTGTCTATCTGCTTACTTTGATTGTTGGCTTTTCTTGATTCATCTTCTTGATGTGGAACTTTCGCAAACATCCCTGCAGGAGTACCCTGATTTGCATTACTAACCTTATTTCTTCGCTGATATGTGAGCTTTGCCTGTTCAACTGCTGCAATAGTATAAGCCCTCTTCTCTTCATTAGTCAACCGTCTCAGATAGGTGTCTCTTCTTCATCTGAAAATACTTGCTGCGCATAATATTGATGATCCATCCTTCCAGAATATGAGTCTGAAATATGCCCCTCATTAGAATAATCTTCATCATCTCTACCCCAAAGTGGCTCTGAAGACAAAGTATTTATAGTATGTTGATTTTCCATCTCATGACTTTCCTTCTCTAGAAAAGCTTGTGCAACAACACATTGATCAGATGCATGGGGTAATCTGCAAAACTCACACCATGGCCCATCCTCTACCATGTGGTTTATTTTTCTCGAAGGGTCGGGAGTATCTTTAGTATAATTAGATCTTTCTAGCTTCCCATCTTTCCAATTAGTATGATAAGGCATATCATGTAACCTTGGTCTGTCATTTCTCTAATATTGTGGTCTTTCATTTCTATTTTGTTTTACTTTTATGTCTTGTAACATATCCATAATCTCTTTTAATTCATCCTTTCTTGGGGCCTTAGGATTATATAAATTTGCATCATCCCTCTTATTTATTCTACCTGCTGCCTTTCTGTGATTTTCTATTGTTGTTGATGTTTTAAAGGCTTGTGGCAGAGAATTAGGCCTATGAGACCTTATCTCATAGTGACTTTTACTATCGAATGCACTTAGATAAAAATCAATCAAAAAGGAATCCACTGGTCTAATTTCTCTTGGAATTTTGTTTAACACCTTCTTGAATCTTTTGTTGAATTCTGAGACTGACTCATTCATGTTCTTTTTTATGCTTGTTAATTCATGTGAAGCAAAAGATGTATCATTGTGATCCCCAAATTGCTCTATGAATTGATTGTCAAAATCACACCATCCAGTTATAGATCTGTCAGGAAGACTCCTATACCATTCCGCCGCGTCTTCTGTTAAGGATTGCACAAAAAGTTTCATGAAAACATCTTCATGATCCACTTCTAACTCTTCAATAGTCTTCTTTAGGTTAATAACATGTTGCTCAGCAAACTCAACTCCATTACTAGAAAACTTTGGAATAGCCATTCTTAGATCATTAGAAATTGGATTAGGATATCCTCTTATTCCATCAAAATCAAGTTGTCTATATCTTTCTATCACCATAGGAGCTCTAGCTCTTTAGCCTATATTGTGATAGTTCCCATTTTAACCTCGCATATTTTGGTGATTTTGGGCATTATTATAATGGTTTCCCATGTTTTGCTGCCTTTGGCAATTTCAGTTATAATTCCCTCCGTTATTTGGTTGTCTACGTGGATCACCTCTTTCATTGCTATTGTTGTTTTTTCCATATCTCCCTCTATCTTCCTGTTCAAATAATGGATTATCATGATTGCTATTGAAAATTGGATCAACACTCTCTTCTATGTGGAGGATTATATTTTGGCACCCCTTCTCCTTTTAGGATTATCTTTTCTTTTGATCTTTCTCCACTAGTCTTATTATTAGGTGATAAATTTAGATCATCTCTCTTTATCCCTAATTTATCCAACTTTTCGTTAGGGAACCTCTTTAAAGATTTAGCCACCTTGGGATTCTTATCTCCATATTCATACAATTTACTAAACATATTAAATATTGCTTCTTCTTCTTCATCATATTCTTCTACTTCCTCTTCTACATCTACTACTGGATTCTGATCTTCA
>MU227698.1:500657-531707 GCA_018584345.1 Thuja plicata
TAAATATGCAGAGTATACCGATAAATCCAGAATTAACTATGTAAGATACAAAACAGTAAAGAGATGAATCATACACACACAACACATGGATTTTTAACGTGGAAACCCTACTAAGGGAAAACCCACACAGACCACTACCCCAAAATTTCACTCTTCTGAAGTGAGCCATGTTAGAAGCCAACCTTATTAAAGGTTACAAACACACTATTATGTGTGACCTTGTTAGAGGATTTAGAAATAGTTTGTCAACTAGTATCTGGCATCTAATGCTATCATCCTTGATCAAACTTTTTTGGCCTATCAATAGGTATCGGGCATATCCAACGCTACTTTTGTGATCAAACTTTTTGATACTCCTTGGGATGTGTCTTAACTGAAAAAGACTTTTAAGTCTTGCTCGGTTAAGAAGCTCAAACTGAAACACTAATGATTTGTTCATACATACAACTCAATTGCAGATTTTCAGATCTATTGTAGGTCCATTACTTCACTGATCAATATAATCAAATGTATACCTTTGCTCCACACTTGTTCTACTCTGTAATGCTTGTATTTAAGAGCATTGCATTTGCGGATTTCATATTACCGCACTTATTGAGTTGGACCTTCGAGTCTACATAGGTGGTTGAGGCATTTCAATAGGGAGATAAGGTTACTAGATACAACATGTTTGAAAGAGATTGCGATAATCTTGGTAACTCAAGAACTCTATCAAGATAAAACAATGAAAGGGGCACTTCATCTATTTTGATAGTTTCCAGGGTCTTGGGGACATCAGAACTCACCAATTTTCTAAAAGGGCTGCAATACTTAAAAATATTTGTAATAGTCAACTAAAGTTATCTTCTGCTAGACTTCAGATTGCATGACTTGATACATTGCATGTTTCACCATTTATTGCTAACAATCAGGAAAGGGCACAATAATGGTATTATTGCAGCCCTAGAGACTATTATGGTTAGCTATTTTCCAATCCCTAATGCATTTGTTGTTAGCTATTTCAAGCAAACGAAAAAAATGTTTCAAAATCTGCTTATGAGTTGGTCAACAAGGTTTTCAAAGAATATAAGAGCTAAAAACCTTCTTGGAAATTAAGGAGGTCAATGCAAACAAAAAAAAACATGGAGAGATTACCATGAAACACAAATATCTTTAGGATGATTCTTTGGTTATGTATGCAGCTGCTAAGCATGATGAATTGTGCACTTAAAGTGTCATAACATTTGTGTTTTAACCAATTTAAAACCTATTCAGTGAAGATACAGACTAATGATTTCCTTGCTGAAGATGATGATGTGGAAAAATAAGTTTTCAGATTAAGGAAATTGATAAAACAAAAGTAATGATAAATTCATATCAGACTTGAACAATGCGCATGTTAAAGCATTCATGATGATGCTCTCCACTCAGCTAATGGTGATGATCTTATATCGTATTCCAATAATGATGGTTATGATGACTTAAGTGCTTATAACCAATATAACAGCAATACATTAACCTTGCATTTTTATGAATGGATTAATAAAATTTTGTTAAGTGTTGAAAATGAGATGCACACTTTATCTAGATTGGATGACATTAGAAGCCTTGCCGAAAAAATCATAGTCATGACACCAAGAGACCAATGTGAACAATATGTTCCCCTTGCTCATTTCAACCTGATCAACAACACTACAGAAAGAATATAATTTGTTCCTCTGTGTACAGCATTTAAATCAGACCGCACTTTGCTGATTGTAGTCATGAAGACCAGTAGTTATTTCTTATTGCACATTTTCCAAACACTTAGTTATTTCTTAGTTCACTTTATTAAGCTTTGTGTTGTAAGTTTTGACAATTTGACCAAAGATTTGGTCCAAGGCAATGAATCTTTCAATGCTATGGCCCCTCTTTTAGAGGGCCTTGCACTTATAAAAGTGAGTTTTAGAACTGCTGTCAATTTTTCGATCAACCCACACATAAGTTACACTTTTGGTATATAGATGTGTTGGATAATTTCTCTAGTCTCGAAAAAGAGTGGTTCTTGGCTCTGGATAGATGATAAAGGAGATGCCTTCTCAGCTACTCCCATAGTCATGACTTGTATGTACCTAGGGAGATTTCAGATGTTTCATTGTTGTCCTATTATTGTCACATTAATTTTGGTAACCCCGGTCTTTGCGAAGCTTGTTTTGAGAGATTTTGTGGCTATAGTTCAGTTATTCTCTACTTCCACGTGGAGGATTTAAGGTTATTGTAGTCACTCCATTATGTTATTGATCACAAAGGCATAAATTGGTTAGTTAATTTCGAGGTTAGTCATGTAAATATCTTCCTTGCCAGCCTCTTGGTAGCGATAGATACTTCCCTTGTTTTGGACATCATGAGGTGATATACTGAGGATTATAGTTTGAGGCTAAGCAAATCAGTCCAAGGAATACATTGTATGTAATGTTTGCATCGTAATAGGAAAGGTCGTAGAATGGACATTGTTCAGATTTGCATCCTTGTAGTATACATCTATTAAAGAATCATTATTAAAAAAATGTTGGGAAGCCAAACATTGAATCTATGCTCAGATGGCAGAAAATGATTATGGAAAGAATTATGGATCAAGTTTTCAAATGATTACAAGTATGAAAAAAAATATGTTCAACTATAAAAGTTGATATTGAAATATAATCGCATTCATGAAATGCTTTGTAATGTCCCTGTTTTTTGGCACATGGGATTAGCTTATTTTTGTGACCCTCGTAGGCTAATCGGGATGTTGGAGGGGGTCGTTTGCCAGAGCCAGTGGTCAATTTCCACTCTGCAGGTTTGTGATGCAAGGATTGCTCTTCGTTTGGGTCAGATTGACAGACTTACCATTTATAGTAAGTGTTTATTTTGGGTGATCGTCGTGATTGTTATTTATAGTAGGGCACCAGTGCATTGGTATCAGTGGAATTGTGGATTCATTTCCAGAGTTTCCAGTTTGAGGGATTTACTAATTTTAGTAAGTCTACTTCTGGCAGTATCTATTTGTCGCAAGGTGTCTGAGGAGTTGTCTTGCCAGAACAGGGCATTTGGGTTGGCTTGGCTTGATGACTTTATTAATTAGTTAAGTTCACTTAATTAATTATATTATGAGTTCATTTAATAAAGTCAAGTCATTAATTAATTATAATGACTAATATTTAAATACTATGTCATTTAATGTGTAGAAATATAATGAAGTATTATTTTCAATGGAAAAGTTATGCAAGTCAAATGTTTTAATCACATAGTGTTTTAAGTTATGAAAATGTGTTGAAGAAGCTAGGGATTCGATTTGTCTTTGGGAGGTTATAAAAGACATGGAGGAAATCGAATTCATTATTATGTGTTGATGTTTTCAGCTTTTGAATTTGGCTTCAAGGGTTTCCGTGATTTGGCTCCGAGAATTACAAATTCTTTGATTGCTTTGAGCACTTTGAAGTGGTGAATGCTCCCAGCGAATTGTGAATGGATTAATTGTTGATCTTGGCAATTTCTTGTTGAAATTTCAGAGTGAATAACTAAGCCGCAGGCTCGTTATTTTAATTGCTTTGATGAAGACGTAGCAGTACCAAGCAATGGCATGAGTATTGTTGCTGTCCGCCATCCTTGACTCTTCTACAAGCCGCGGCTAGTTGCTGGTGCAGTGGTAGAAGCGTCACACATATGATGAGCCGCTCATTATCTTGAAACAAGCTGCGACCAGTCCTTAAGGAAAAACATGGGAGGATTATAAGATTTTACAAATGTGCAATTTCTCTCCTATGCATGCTACAATTAATACTGAATATGTTGATTTCAAAATTGGACTTTGAGAATGAATTTCAGAATTCGGAGAGTTGTAAATTTCAGTAGTGTTTACTTAAGAGTTAAATAGTTTTGTAATGCATTTTAATTATTTGGAAAAGATATCAAAATTATATATATATATATATATATATATATATATATATATATTGCTGAAAGAATTGAAAATAAGAATCAAATTCCAGCACTCAGAGTTTCTATGCAGTCAATTTAAGGGAAAGAGTCAGGCAGGCTCATTACATGGTTACATATTAAAAACGTATAATAAATGTTTAAAGTCATAGTAAACATCGTCTACCAAGGCGCCTACAAATAGTGACTTTGAAAGAATTTTCAGATTGAAGTTTTGTAGTTTTGAAGGACTATTGCAGCAATTAAACAAAGTCAGCAGTTCAACAAAGTTGATGTCAGAAATTTCGAGCTAGAAGAAATAGAAAATTTATTTCATGCCGTTAACAAAAGAGATGAATATTTAGAGGAACAGATGAAGAAATATTTAGAGGAAAAAAGATTACATTAGAAGGAGATATAAAAGTTGAAAGAAGAATTAGAAGTTAAAGCAATTGGTATGTGATGCTTCATGTGACAAATAAGATTCGTGTATTTCATTTCGTAAGAGTGATTTTCCTTAAGTTATTTGTCATAAAGAATTTCAAAGTGAATATGGTAAAGTATTTGATTATGCAAATGTTGCTAGTTGTTTTGAAGATAGTTTGCAAACTCTGCAAATACTCTATTTTTTCGTTTGACAAGTTTTTACATATTTAACTCTCACATTTTTATAGATTAAAATCTACCGTTTAAATCCAACATTATTTCCAGGTGAAGAAAAGATTCCAGATGTGTCGGTAATGTCATTATTTTCAGAAATCAAAGGTTTCTTACTTCAAATCGGTAGAAATGTTGAGGTAATTGACATTTTTCATTTTTCATGTGTTCAAACCTTCATACATTTTGGAATTATACACACCCATAAGGAGCGGTTTATTTGAAATAAGGAGTTGTTTATTCGATGTGTTTGGCCACGGCTTGGAGCTGGCTGGAGAGAATATACAGTCCACGTCCAACAAGACTGAATCGGCCCAACCTCTCACCAATCCGCTACCTCTGACTTTCGTACGACCCAATGTAATGAAACAACCCAATTTGCAAGACAAGCTGGCCGCGACAACACAATTCGTTGGACACCAAACTTCCAATTCAAACTGCATGTAAACTGTATTAAATTAACAATTTAATCAGCTTAGAACATAATGAAACCCTTCGTCTACAATTTCGAACAATACACCAAGTTTTGAAAGCATAGAATGAATCCTTTGCATTCGAAAATCCCATATAAGAGCTAAGACTTCCCCAAGAAGGATCGATATTTCATGTCTTCAACAATACTCTTCAAATAACTTAAAGCGCTTCTTCCTTCCAACTTAGGATATGTAAAACAATAATTATATTCAACTTTAATAGTAAAGTCTCATATAAACATAAGATAACGTTAAACATTAATGATATAACTTATAACTCCACGATTGATTAAATAAGGAAGATTTAATCAATCACATTGATCCAACACCAAATCATACTGAACACTAAATTCCGCAATACAAAAATAGAAACTCGCACGAGGTGACTTAACCAAAATAGTAAGTTGTAATGTCCCCTTTTCGGGGGACATTATTTCATGCCATATACTTAGCCCTTCACCATGGACCGGTGGGCTAACCGAGGTTTGGCAGGTGATGAGAGGGATGTTTGACCTAGGCATTTTCACTTCCAGCTCAATCGGAACAGTTTCCCAGGGTTTCCAGGGTGCATATTTATATAGTAAGTAGGAAGAAATCAGTGTTCCTGGTATTTCAGTAGTGAACTCGGAGCGTCTCGCCGAGGGCTTTCCGACAAGCTATATCACACATCTTCATCTGAGTTCGTTTAGTCCTCCGTTTTAATGCCAGAAGATTCCTTACTTTATTTTATTATGTCACTTTATAACCCAACGGTTATATTTATTTAAAAAGTGACTTTAAGTGGAATATGAAGAGACAAAGTGGGGAAACTGAAGAGTCACGGCTGCAGCTTTAAAAGAACACTTGGAGTCTCATTGTGTATGCTTAGTTTTGATATTGTATTTGTCTCTTGGAGATACTAGGAAGCTTTCAGCTTTCAAATTCAACCTTGAGGACGGAAACCCTTCTATCTTAGAGGTGGATTGGACTTAGCCCCAGTTCATCAACGGTGCAGATTCACAGCAGAGTTCGCCAGTCTATTCACAAATTCTTCATCACCCGATCTTACTGTTATTTCTGTATTTCAGATTGGGAAGTTTGTAATTCATGGTTATTGTATTGCTGGTTGTATAATAGGATACCATTTTTCGAGGAGTTATTGCAATAATATTTTCTGGTCATTTCTGCTGTTTATTTCATTCAAATAAATATCTTGTGCATGCAAGTAAATGTTTAAATCTTCTGGGTTACATTTGAGGTGTTTTGGGGAAAGACCCGGTTCGGTTCATTACAGTGGTAGCAGAGCTAGTTTTCCTGCCAGACTGAATTTTTAGCAGAGACAGTTTGCTTAAAATTGACAAGTGAAGTTTTAGTAAGGAATTCAGTATATGCATTCTGAACACCAAATCCAGCAAGTAGGGAACGAATTATTTCCAGAATTCATCTTCGCATCAAGGAAGGATAAACTTGTGAGTTACTGATTATTGTAGAAATCGTTTCAACATAGATTTAGCATTTAATAAGGTATCAAGGACTCAACGAAGCACTCCAGTTAGAACACAGGAAACGCAGATATAGTCTAACCTCACCAGCTGAACCACTGCACACTAATCTCGGCTGTCGCTTTTCTATATCGTATTGGAGAAAAGCAATTACGGGTACCATGACCACCTAAGCATTCACGTTAATAACCAGTGCGGAGCCTAGGTGTTGTTCATACGCACCAGCAGGGAGTGGGTTTACTGTTTGTGGACACCATAGTTGATAACCATTCGAGAGAAGTGTCGGGTGTTGATATCGAGAGGTGCAGACTGCATACGCTGCTTGGAAATTCATTAAGGAGCCAAATATGGTGATGTTCAGGTTCGGGAAAGCTCCCACGATCAATTGAGTGTGGGCAGGTTACGGGAACTCGTTACCAACTCCGGTGGTAACTGTCGTGGTGAGGGGAGTGAACTACCCATTACGGGCTGGAGCTTGGACGGGGGGTTGGACCCTAAATGTCCATCCATTCAAACGGACAACCACAGTCCGCATTCACACACCTATCACTTACCGGATTGCCAGTTGACAACTAGCAGTGAACGAGCATCCTTACAGGTAGTGTCAAGTTCCACGCAGAACATTAAGGCGTCAAGGCCACCACATAACCGCGTGGTAGCTGATATTAGAACCACGACTGTGCAGTAGCATTCATGTGAAGGGAGTCTGTTGCTGCTGGATGGGAGAAGTGGTCACACGTCAGTGCATATTTCTAGCCATAGAGTACAAGCTGAGTCGTAGCTTGGTATCGGTGCAGTTGTGGCAGTTTAGTTGTAGATTAAACTGTGACGTGAGGACCAGACACGTGAATTCTGGGCAGGAGTATAGCTGTGAAAAAAGGAACGAGTCACCCTGGGGTAGTGGCAGTAGCAATACCCAGCCAGCCCGTGTCCTCACATTCTCCAACCATCGGAATCCACAGGTGCAAAACGTATAGAACTCTTTGTTTACTATATGTCACTTAAGGCGTAATATAATGGAATCCATCCTCTGAAAACTGAATTTTATGTATTAAGACTGTGAACTTCATTTGGTTTTTACTCGATACAAATAAGAAATAAACTCAGTGAAATTCTATATCATCCAGTTGCCCTTACGTAATTAGATTATAAGACTGTGAGCTTCTAGAATTAGTGACTGCATTAATATCCAACCTTCTGTATTTATTATCTTAAACTAAGGGATTGTACAACAGCAAGGCACATTCTTCATTTTTGTAAAAACTAGTCTAGTGTCTTCTCCAGCAATTTAAATTTTGGCAGTCAGATTTTGGATTAGTCAAGCAAGGACCTATTCCCATTCAGTTTTATTGTGAGTTTAGTGCTGGTGTAAATCCAGCGTCTACAACAGATCATTACAGACTCTCAGATTTGTTAAAACTGGACAATCATCCACCCCCAGCTTTCAGAAAGTTGCAGTTAGTTTTAATAATACCTAGCTGAGATCCGTACAGTGGTATACTTCAGATCATTACTTGGAGGCATTATTCACTTACAGCCTTACAGTAACAGCAGTATTCGGAATTTCGGAGTCGGTTACAAGGGGAAGTGCCTGTTCATATTAGCAGCAACTGCTTTTCCACATCAGAGAAAAGGGATTTATGCCACAGCTACAAGTTAATTTGAATATTTTGTGCAGTGTAACTCTGAACATTCACCTACAGAGACAAGTAGTGTCTAGCTAGGAAAGATGCGTGGTCTAGAGAAAGTCCTGAAGGATCTTGCTAAGGTACAGCAACAGTTGGCCCAGATTTCACAGCCTACTGAAAGGACAGATATACTCGCCATGTATGAGGAGTATAACACACTTCCTCCGCAGGTTCAGAGAGATTTAACCTGCTCTAGTTTCATGGATTTACATCCAAAGCTTCAACACAAGACTTTAATGGCAAAGAAACAGCTTCAGGATTTGGCTCGAAATCTACTTGCACAAGGTAGGTGCAGAAATTTATATGAAGAGTTTCCAGCTATCATTAATTAACCTATAAGTGAACAAAAAACTAAGTCAGTTATTGAAGAAAAGCTTTATGAGGTTGTCGTTGAAGTCGGAGATTGCAAAACAAATGTCGAATCAATGCATGAAGGAGAGGCTAAAGAAGAGGCAGCAAATCTAGAGGTTACGGGATGGTTTACTAGAGAAGAGCAATTGACTTCCATTGATTCTCGGCCTTCACCTTATCAATTGGGTTGAGGACTTTCTCACAGGTGATGGCGACACAGGGTAGTTTGGTACGACTAATCCTGGAGTGATTTGGGGTCCTAAGATTAGACTGGTTGTTGTTTTTTTGTTGTGTGAATGGCTTCATAGGTCAGGGCATAACATTGGTTTCAGTTTCACACGACAGATTGGTGGAGCAGATTTCCTGACGTTAGTTTGGGATCCAGGTATTATGATCACAGCATGCAGATACCGATTGCTTGAGGGCAAGCAATCTCCAGGAAGGGATAATTTGTAATGTCCCCTTTTCGGGGCACATTATTTCATGCCATATAGTTATCCCTTCACCATGGTCCAGTGGGCTAATCGAGGTTTGGCAGGTGATGAGAGGGATGTTTGGCCTAGGCGTTTTCAGTTCCAGACCAATCGGAGCAATTTCCCAGGGTTTCCAGGGTGCTTACTATTTATAGTAAGTAGGAAGAACTTACTGTTCCTAGTATTTCAGTAGTGGACTCGGAGCGTCTCGTCGAGGGCTTTCCGACACGCTATCACACGTCTTCATCCGAGTTCGTTTGGTCCTCCGTTTTAATGCCAGAAGATTCCTTACTTTATTTTATTATGTCACTTAAAACCCAACGGTTATATTTATTTAAAAAGTGACTTTAAGTGGAATATAAAGAGACAAAGTGGGGAAACTGAAGAATCACAGCTGCAGCTTTAAAAGAACACTTGGAGTCTCATTGTGTATGCTTAGTTTTGATATTGTATTTGTCTCTTGGAGATACCAGGAAGCTTTCAGCTTTTGAATTCAGCCTTGAGGACGTAAACCTTCTGGCTTAGAGGTGGATTGGACGTAGCCCCAGTTCATCAACGGTGCGGATTTACAGCAGAGTTTGCCAGTGTATTCACAGGTTCTTCATCACCCTATCTTACTATTATTTATGGATTTGAGATTGGGAAGTTTGTAATTCATGGTTATTGTATTGCTGGTTGTATAATACGATACCATCTTTCTCAGAAGTTTTGCAATAATATTTACTGGTTATTTCTGCTATTTATTTCATTCAAATAAATATCCTGTGCATGCAAGTAGATGTTTAAATCTTCTGGGTTACATTTGAGGGGTTTTGGGGAAAGACCCGGTTCGGGTCATTACATAAGTCCTGACCAAGAGACCCTCAAAACAAAGCGTTAGCCCACGAGGGTCGCAATGATGGGCTAACAATCCTGTCACACAAACAACTGCTAAATCGGGGACATCAAACTGTGTTTCTCACTTAATTGAAAATCAAGTGGTGGGGCTACAAGTGTTACAAATTCAAACAATTTGGCCAAGGTTCTACAGCATATACAATATTCATACCAACCTTTTTTCACTCTTTTTGCATGATGTGTCAGAAAATTGTTTAATCAGCCCACATGATGCGGAACAAAGAACCTCTTTCTCTGTATATTCTGAATTACATAACATAAATCAATAAATAGTAACCTAGTTTTAAAGAATTATCAACCTAAAATGTAAAAATGAAGTGAAAGATGGCTATAAATATTAAGACCAAAACCAATTTCCTGATATTTTTAGACCCTACGCACAACTGTGTGGAATTTAATTACCTCACTACCCATCATTGGATTGCTCTTTTGAGGCCTGAAACCAATAGGATTAGAAATGCCTAAATTAGTTGTCACAAGTTCTCCCTGTGAATAAATGTAACAAAATACATCATTTCCTACATGTTATGTATTGCCTCATTTCTATTATTTCTTGAAGATTAAAAAATGTGAAATAAATTGATAAGAACAAACCACGATAACTAACAATATGCAGCTACTTGTCTCGCCATTCCCCTCAGCTAATTGAAAGGTTTCACTACATGCTTGGCTTTGGCATCGTAGAGGCTCTTTTTCTATCTTGCAAATCCATCTTTCTTATCTCGATATGGAGAATTAGAAAATGTCAATCTTTTGATTCTAGAACTCCCCTGTAATGTCCCGAAGGCGAGATGGACCCATGAAACTACCCGCACCACACTCAGTCCGTACGACGTCCACTTTTGGTACCTCCCGAAGGTAAAATGGCACCAGTAAACTATCAATGCACCCCTTAGTTTGTACGGTGTCTCTTACTGTACATGTACAGTGATGAGAGGTTGTATGCTGTATGAACACTACTTACACCTGTATTGTTATTATGGTGTTGTATGGTGTAGAGAATGACCATACGGTGATGTACGGTAACACCCTCACGTACTGCAGTGTCCATAAAACACACTTCTGTACGGTGATTAGTAAGTTCTTGCCCCTCCTTGGTACGGTATGAAGTCGTAAGACTCCCACCCTTTCTTTCGGTGGTTGTATGACCAGGTGCAATCCATGTGCTTGGAATACAATGCTGACGTCGAACAACAAATTATTGACTAGTGGATTAGTTCGTCAAGAACAGAGAGAACTATACTCAAATGCAAACGAAGATTGCAAGAGGAAACATATTAAATAATGATAGTACTTCAAATCACAATAGTTCAAACCAGGATCAGGATGGGATGAGGAGTTACTCCCACCGAAACTGCAACAAACCAAATAGGGAGGGTCTTTCACCTCCAAAATGGAATACAACAGAATTCCAACTAGAATTCGCAATAATAATAAAATATCCAAAATTCAACATATCAACAACTACCTACATGTCGGGCATAAATATTGCATCGAAGAAACTCCCGAGGGTTTACAAACGAACATCGTCCTACTAAACACATGGAGAAAAATAAATAAAAACAGGCCCCCCTTTAATTAATTAAAGGTCCTTAATGATATTTCTTTTAAATAGGGACCAAATAATTAATTACTTTAAATAATTTAATTGCTATCAATTTGGGGACATTACGACCCCCCTTTCTTCAAAATGCTTTTTAAGCTAACCTTTCTTGAAATGTCTGAAGGTAAACAATTGTTGAGCCTCCTACAACTGTTTGAGGATGACAAAGTGTGTACCCATAAAGAAGTCTGGAGGACATGGAAATAAGTACGCAGATAGATATGGGCATTTTGCAAGGAAGCATGCAATCTCCTAAAATAGTGTGAAGGATGCAGTCTCCTAAAATAGTGTGAAGGTAAGGAAATATGAACTTGTTTTGCATCTTCTTCTCTATTCCCTATAAGAGGCTTATGTGCATCTCCAATTTTAACCTCACTCCAACTTTTGAGCATGATGCGCAACAGCATGAAAGTAGAACATAGTTCTCAACGTGCAGTGGCCGATGTCAAAGGATGTATTATCTCTTGCTAAATGATGGAGAAAGATGATTTTTCTACACAAGGAATATTGTCAAACAAGTTGCATACAATCTGAAAAATACCATAAACGAATTGCAGACCAAATATATATAACATATGATAGGCCAAACACATCAAATTTGCATCATATAGGACATTGGCATTTTGTCAAACACTTGTCATACATGACTCAGAAAATACAAAGTCTGAAGTATATATTGCTACAAATGAATTCTGATTTTTGTTTCAGACCCTTAGTGATTGACAAACAAACTAAAAACATGCAAGCTAGAATTCATCAAATGCAAATGAAGAAACCTGGAATCCGATCGTAGGGATTTGAAACTATCAAAAGGGTGCAAATACATACAAACGACAGAATACAAATATACAAAATCTTACAGCACTATGTAAATGAGGAGATGTTAATGAAGTCAAACAGATACCGAATTCAATACTATGATTACAAATATAAATTATGAGGCTGAAGTCAAAGACACAAATTAAAAGATAACATATTGCCATGTCAAAGACATACAACGTGGGCAGTTGACTATTTAGCATCAACTACTGCTTATATTCAATGGTGCAAAACAAGAGTTGTGTATAGAAAGCAAGTAAGACTCGCGCTGTGATACTATCGTTATGATTATGCAGTGATTATCCTAAGGTGTTTGTGTTTACAAGAGTCGTTATAGGTTATAAATTACTAAGCAAAGCGAATCCAAGTCATCTATTAATCGCAGACTAAGAAAGTAGGGGTGCCTAAAAGAAAGATTTATTGGTGGAAGACTAGAGAAAGAGCTTATGAAGGAAGAAATGAAGATCAAAAAACAATAATGAAGATAAAACCAATCAAAACTAGAAACAATTACAACGTAGGTGGAAACCACCAAGTAAGTGTGGTGGCATGATTATTGAAAGAGAAATTAAATTTAATTGAGTTTAGGGAAGATGGTTAAAAAAACCTAGAGAAGCCTGAGCTCTTTTCTTTACAAAAATTTAGGCATTAGTATGTCTCTCGAAATTTGATCTATGTATGGCTGAAGGGAGTTATTGGAAGGAGCCAAAAGCAAATGAGGAACAATTATTGGCATATTCCAAAATAGGTGAAGTTGGTAGGTTCAAGGGTTCTATATTCGAAAGTTGTTTGCAGGTATTCTTACCATTGGTATAATGGCATGTTTTATTTCCTAAATGTAATGCGATCTTGTTATTAGTCCCTGATTAAATATATTATAACATGTGTAACTATTTAATTGAAAATAATCAGCATGTCTAAAAGTACATATTAGTGTTCTACAAGGGCATTAGTAAAACATGCCACTCAGACACCAACAGGGAGAAAGCAACAAATTATCTTAATGGGTAGCACCCAAGTATTTAAGAGGTAAGTTTGGTCAGAATGACTACCATAGAAGATGCTTATCAATTTTCAACAAAGCTACTACAAAAGCTATAAAACAAATCTCAAATCAATCTAAAAGAAAGAGGTTTTAGTGGAAGCTCTAGTGAAGGAGCTTATGAAGGAACAAACGAAGACCAAAAGAACAATAACGAAGATACCACAAATCTGTAATGCCCAATAATTGAAACACAAAATTGGACTTCTCACAACCTATTTAGTCTAATCAAAACATAACTAATATGCTTTTTTTTTTAAATAGTGACATACTACATTAATTAAAGCAACATAGTGAGGTTCTATTGGTTGTATCATTTAACTAAAATCTATGAAGCCAATACGTATACCTTGATCAATAAGGTTGATTACAACATTCAAATAAGAAATGTGTCAAGCACTTTCATACCTGAGTTTCTATCTCATTCTTCTATATTGTGCTCTTGTCCCAAGTACTTGTGCCTGCATACAGGGCTACAAAACTAGATGTATAATATATGATCCATTAGTAGTTAGATACATGAACATAAAGATAATTCCCTCATTAATATATTAGATTAAAAAAATAAGACAAGACTCGCCTTAAAATTTTAACAGGCAAAGGAGTCTATGAGACATGAAGAAAGAGAAAACCAATCTTATCTCAGTGCTTTAAGGACAAGTTACCAAGGTCTTTTCAAGATAACCATTAGATAGCTCTCAAAAAGTTATATTCCCATATAAACAAGTTTTCTCTTTAATTACTTATTGAACTTCTTAACCAAATACCATAAAGTGTGAGAAAAAAAAAATTTCCTAAATAGATGTATGATCATCATTAAATGTATACCATTGGAAAAATTATAACAAAATGAATGCTCTCCTCCCTTCCAAATGGCATCATGAGACCTTTGAAGTCCTAGCCAACCTCCAAGCAAGTAAAAGCATTATGCACCATTATGATCAGTGGTGAGCTTCATTTCCATGACACAACAACTCAATAGACAGGTTATCCATTAACAACCCTAGCCACTCTAACAAACTTCATCCTAGACATCATTGTGTTAAAACTTTCGATAGCATGTTGATATGACCTTCCATAATAACAATCTTAATCACGTTACATCTTTATGCTACGCAATCTAAATAAACATAATGATAATGTCCAATGAAAGTAAAGAGTCCCATCCTTTATTTGCATTATTCCTTTCAAAAATAAAAACTAATAATCATATTAGGAGACTAAGCATTAATAATATTATAACAACTTTGAAAGAAAATACTATCATGACATATAACATTGATTGTAATACACTATGCAAAATTTACATGAGATCCCTAATGTTCAATGGTTAAAATCTATACTTAAGAAAGTGACTTATCCATGGAACTTGTAAAATAAGAGCTAGACATAATTATCCCACTAGATTATTCAAACACAAGTATTTATAATCTATAATACAATCAATTCCTCAAACCCCTCTCCTTCTAATTTATAGAATAATTATATTTCATTTTAGATTTGATATATTTTTATTTTATTAAGACGATTGTTAAGTGAAATTATAGAATATACTTCCTCTTTCTTTTATATAAACAATAGGCATGTAAAGACGTTAATTAATTAATAGCGTACATGCCAAGAAACATAAAAAATAATCCCTTACTATAATATCTATAAGGAAATGATCCACAACAAAACTCTTAAACAAAGTTATTCTTGAACTTCCAAATTAAGTTTCTCACTAATAAGAGAAAAAAGAAAGTAATGCTAGTTACATCCTTTACTATCATTAATTAAAATACTAACCTCCTCATCACGAGACTTGTTTTCTTCCATTTGCTTCCTTCAAAACTAAGACCATATCACACTTAATAAAAATACATTAGCTCAAGAAAGAGTTATAGAAAATTAACGCATAATAATCATATAATGAAAATCATTTCCATTAACTCTTTCCTCAATAGGTGAAAGAACCATACTTTACCCTTTTAATCATTTGTTCATTCAAGGTTAATACTGATTATTAACTAAGTCATATTGTATTTTCGACTCCACCTTAAAGTATAAGATTCAAGAGAACAGTTAGACTATTCCATGTGAGAAACATAATCATAATTGAGATTTATCCATCATGAACATTTGACAGTATTAGAAGCATATAGATATACTAGAACTAAAAACATGATCACTGTGATTTCGAAACATACCTGAAACTAATTTACACCATTTTATATTCAACCATCATGTTGATAATATAGTTTTATAGATGAGAAATAAATCTATAAAACTCATATAACAATTACATAGATATTGTATCAATGAGACCTTAAGAGTGCACAAAACTTATAAAAGCAAAATTTAACTATTTCACTTGAATAAAACAATCCATAATCAAAACCAGTCATAGAACAAGAATCATCTATATAGGTGGGGTATCACATCCTCCACCTCTAAGATTAAACTTCCTCCTGGAAATTAGTAAATAGGTAAACCAGCTACCCTAAAGCACATCTAATAGGTGATCAGATTAAACTTCTCCCTTACCATCCAGTATGGAAATTACAATGTTACCATCTAGCATGTCATTATAAGATAGGTATCCGCAAGGGAATTTTCCACAACCAAGAGAGACATAACGCTCTTCTCAGATTTTTATATACACAACCTATACAATTAAAATCATCATGAATAATATGCCTTACATTTACTTACAACATAAGCAAATGGTTGTCTCAAAGATGGTTTCATTCTCAATTATTATATTATTACTATTTTCTTTTTCTTTTTTTTCTCTTTATGATGCAATAGTAAACATGAATACATATGAATTTACACAACCAAACATACACCGCTGAACACTATGGAAGAATCATAACCAAGATAATAGAATAACCAAATCACATGGGAAGAGCATTAACAAATGGAAAATACGGAAGAGTGTGGACTGATAAACAAAGAAGATAACATGTCAATAAGACATCGTCGTAGAAAGAGTGATTATGCTCACTGCTTATAAAGGTATGAAGTCAAGCCATTACTACCATCACCCTCCAAAGGAAGCATACACAAAGTAAGGATTTGAAACCATCAAATGGGTGCAAATACATACAAACGACAGAATACAAATATATAAAATCTTACAGCACTATGTAAATGAGGAGATGTTAATGAAGTCAAACAAATATCGAATTCAATACTAGATTACATTATAAATTATGAGGCTGAAGTCAAAGACAAAAATTAAAAGATAACATATTGCTATGTCAAGGACATACAACATGGGCAGTTGACTTTTTAGCATCAACTACTGCTTATATTCAATGGTGCAAAAGAATAGTTGTGTATAGAAAGCAAGTAAGACTCGCGCTGTGATACTATCGTTATGATTATGCAGTGATTATCCTAAGGTGTTTGTGTTTACAAGAGTCGTTATAGGTTATAAATTACTAAGCAAAGCGAATCCAAGTCATCTATTAATCGCAGACTAAGAAAGTAGGGGTGCCTAAAAGAAAGATTTATTGGTGGAAGACTAGAGAAAGAGCTTATGAAGGAAGAAATGAAGATCAAAAAACAATAATGAAGATAAAACCAATCAAAACTAGAAACAATTACAACGTAGGTGGAAACCACCAAGTAAGTGTGGTGGCATGATTATTGAAAGAGAAATTAAATTTAATTGAGTTTAGGGAAGATGGTTAAAAAAACCTAGAGAAGCCTGAGCTCTTTTCTTTACAAAAATTTAGGCATTAGTATGTCTCTCGAAATTTGATCTATGTATGGCTGAAGGGAGTTATTGGAAGGAGCCAAAAGCAAATGAGGAACAATTATTGGCATATTCCAAAATAGGTGAAGTTGGTAGGTTCAAGGGTTCTATATTCGAAAGTTGTTTGCAGGTATTCTTACCATTGGTATAATGGCATGTTTTATTTCCTAAATGTAATGCGATCTTGTTATTAGTCCCTGATTAAATATATTATAACATGTGTAACTATTTAATTGAAAATAATCAGCATGTCTAAAAGTACATATTAGTGTTCTACAAGGGCATTAGTAAAACATGCCACTCAGACACCAACAGGGAGAAAGCAACAAATTATCTTAATGGGTAGCACCCAAGTATTTAAGAGGTAAGTTTGGTCAGAATGACTACCATAGAAGATGCTTATCAATTTTCAACAAAGCTACTACAAAAGCTATAAAACAAATCTCAAATCAATCTAAAAGAAAGAGGTTTTAGTGGAAGCTCTAGTGAAGGAGCTTATGAAGGAACAAACGAAGACCAAAAGAACAATAACGAAGATACCACAAATCTGTAATGCCCAATAATTGAAACACAAAATTGGACTTCTCACAACCTATTTAGTCTAATCAAAACATAACTAATATGCTTTTTTTTTTAAATAGTGACATACTACATTAATTAAAGCAACATAGTGAGGTTCTATTGGTTGTATCATTTAACTAAAATCTATGAAGCCAATACGTATACCTTGATCAATAAGGTTGATTACAACATTCAAATAAGAAATGTGTCAAGCACTTTCATACCTGAGTTTCTATCTCATTCTTCTATATTGTGCTCTTGTCCCAAGTACTTGTGCCTGCATACAGGGCTACAAAACTAGATGTATAATATATGATCCATTAGTAGTTAGATACATGAACATAAAGATAATTCCCTCATTAATATATTAGATTAAAAAAATAAGACAAGACTCGCCTTAAAATTTTAACAGGCAAAGGAGTCTATGAGACATGAAGAAAGAGAAAACCAATCTTATCTCAGTGCTTTAAGGACAAGTTACCAAGGTCTTTTCAAGATAACCATTAGATAGCTCTCAAAAAGTTATATTCCCATATAAACAAGTTTTCTCTTTAATTACTTATTGAACTTCTTAACCAAATACCATAAAGTGTGAGAAAAAAAAAATTTCCTAAATAGATGTATGATCATCATTAAATGTATACCATTGGAAAAATTATAACAAAATGAATGCTCTCCTCCCTTCCAAATGGCATCATGAGACCTTTGAAGTCCTAGCCAACCTCCAAGCAAGTAAAAGCATTATGCACCATTATGATCAGTGGTGAGCTTCATTTCCATGACACAACAACTCAATAGACAGGTTATCCATTAACAACCCTAGCCACTCTAACAAACTTCATCCTAGACATCATTGTGTTAAAACTTTCGATAGCATGTTGATATGACCTTCCATAATAACAATCTTAATCACGTTACATCTTTATGCTACGCAATCTAAATAAACATAATGATAATGTCCAATGAAAGTAAAGAGTCCCATCCTTTATTTGCATTATTCCTTTCAAAAATAAAAACTAATAATCATATTAGGAGACTAAGCATTAATAATATTATAACAACTTTGAAAGAAAATACTATCATGACATATAACATTGATTATAATACACTATGCAAAATTTACATGAGATCCCTAATGTTCAATGGTTAAAATCTATACTTAAGAAAGTGACTTATCCATGGAACTTCTAAAATAAGAGCTAGACATAATTATCCCACTAGATTATTCAAACACAAGTATTTATAATCTATAATACAATCAATTCCTCAAACCCCTCTCCTTCTAATTTATAGAATAATTATATTTCGTTTTAGATTTGATGAATTTATGATTAAAAATAATATAAACATCAACTAGTATTTATGATTAAGCTAAGATAAATCACTAATAAGAGAAAAATGAATATATTTACAATAACTTCAAACTACCCAAGTCAAACTCTTAACTCAATAAATGGGACTATTCTATAAGGCATTGAGAAAGGAATGTGTGAAGAGCCTGACCCGACTCTACTGAAACTTAACTGGAAAAGTACTTCAAATATAATAAACTAGCGCAAAATAATTCCTTCTTTTATTTATTCAGTCAACTCAAAGAGATGGAATTTTCATACAAGTAGCTTTCCTCAATTCAGACTGGAAGGAACTCAAGAAATAACGAAATTGCTAACATTCATGATTTATTTCTATTGTAATAGCAAAATTTAAAGAACCTGGTGTTTTCGAAATTGCTAGAATGGAGCTGCAGCTAACTCCTTATCTTCCACGCATGAAGCCAATAGTGTTGGAGAATGGCGGCTGTTGTCCTGCATTGACATGACCAGCTTAGTACCAGTCCACGGCTTGTGGTAAGATCTGATCCCTGTTTATTGGTCTCTTGCTGTCACTTGCGTGTGTACGCTGCTTCACGCGGCTAGCAAGTAAGTGGGACACAGCTCCCTATGGGATACAGCTCCCATACATATTCGTGTGCGGCTTGTAATCGAGATGGCGGCCTGCGATTCTTATCCCCGCGCTGAGCATGTACTGCGGCTAGCAGACATGTCCAACTCCTTGCGCGGCCTGCTTCCACACTTCCTGACGTGACTCCAGCAGTCACTTAATTACCTCCCTTACTCCAATGGAAAGTGTAAGGTTATACTGCCTGTGATTCACTGAATTTCGCACCCCAGTGTGCCCACAGAATTTGAATAATAACTTCTTTCCTCTTAGCCACAGTAACAGAAGGAGGAGAATCAATTGGTTATAAACCAGCAACCAATTGTTTATCAATTCGAAGAAGAATCAGTCTTCCAGAATTGATTTGACCCTTTTACAATAGCAGGGGCTCAGAAAGATGAGAATAAGTCTCAAGACCAAGGGTTTTTAATAATAAAATAATCGATATCTCAACTCTACAATAAGCCTAAATATATAGCTCTTTGGATGCAAGAGTTTCTAAAACCAATTCTCAGTTATCCAGTCTTCAAAAACTTCAACTTCTAAAAGTATTATACTAACAAGTTAATAATACTATAATCCATTTAATTAATTAATAACATATCGTTATTAATTAATATTAATTACGCCTTTGATAACGAATTTTGCATCCATGGTAAGAATAATTGATCAACCTGGTCTTCAACTGCACTACCAGGAATAGAAATTGGCCACCAACTGACTTACTATAAATAGTAAGTCTAAAAATAGAAAATCCAGAAATAGAATCTGAACGCCGAGACCCTCAAAACAAACCGTCAACTCACGAGGGTCGCGCTGGTGAGCTAACCATATTCAGGTTCCCAGAACCTCCTAATTCGGGGACATCACAGAATGACAATTGAAATTTCCATCATAACATAAAAGAATTCATAGATAAGTTAGCGTAATTAAAATATTATCTGCGTGCAGATTTCTCTGCAACCTATCTCACTAATTTATTCAAAAGACAACTCATTCCAGACATCCAATTTCATCATATCTAGTAAATTTTTCACTTATATCTAAATAAGGCTCTGTATATGCCTATAATACTTTTTATTTAATATCTCAGATCTATATATATTAGGTACAGGAGGTGTGCACTGTTCTATGCATTCAGATTTCATATTTAATGAGGTCAAAGTTACCTTGCCTCACTATAAATTAATACAGGAACATGAAATAAAGTTACAAAGAATATAATAAAATATGAATTTCTAGGTTTTAAAGCTTGAAAGAATTAATTTCTTTACAATGATGACTCATTGAAGACAAGGTTTCTAATCGCTGAATATATTTACCAGTCAACAACTAAATAAGTTTTGATACCAGATTTTTTTTATTTTTTTTTAAATCTACTTAAACAAGATCCGTATAGATGGAGAATAAGGAATTTGAGTCAAATCTTACCTCGGAATTTCAAAGGGTTATTTGAAGATGGCTCCAAAATCCTTCACCTATTTGACATCTCCCAATTGAGGCTAGAAATAAGCAAATATTGCAGCTCCATGATTCCCAAGTTATGCACAAAAGAGATCAAAAATCAAATGGCAGATCTGAATCCATATTCTTTGCCAATGTTTTCTAAACTCGAGAAAAAATACGAGTGTTTTAGAACGAGGTATGAACATCTATCAACATAGGGGAAGATGCTGACACATTTAGGAATGCTCTTGGTAGGCATTTTTGCAAAAAAAGAAAAATATAGAAACATCGATGAAGCACGTGAAATACAAAGAGTGGAAGCAAAGAACAAGGCACATTCATTGTCAAACACAACACACCAAGAGATATCGTCCCCCCAAAAATGAAAACAATGCCCTGCAATGTTAATGGCCTACGTCTTTGTTTTTATTCCCTCAAGTATTGGTTGCCATGCTGTCATAATGGCGTGGTAGCAGACAGTCCTAGCACACCTATGCTCGTATGCTCCATAACTCCTTCATGTCTGCTACGCCAAGCTCTTTAATGGTGATGGCAACGAAGTCATTATCTATCAGTGGCAGGTGGTAGTTATCGTCCAAGATGGGAACCCCATGCTTTTATTAATAGCTCCCAACCCTGTTTCTCACTATATGAGCTATACAATCTACTCAAGTCTCTTTCTCATTCAATTTTGCAGAGGTGAAGTATTGTCTGAATAGAATATTCTATATATCAATAAATTTCTTCACTTTTGTACATGGCTAGATGCCCCTCTAGGTTGAGCATTAACTATTCCACGCTCACGCAAATTTATAGTTACTATGTAAGGTTTTAACCCAACTAATTAATTGTAGTTAGAATTCTTAATGTCAGAATAGCATGGTGAAATCATACTAGTCATTTGCTAACATCTTAATCCCATTAAATATATTTTTATTTCATTAAGACTATAGTTAAGTGAAATTATAAAATATACTTCCTCTTTATTTTATATAAACAATAGGCATGTAAAGACATTAATTAATTAATAGCGTACATGCCAAGAAACATAAAAAATAATCCCTTACTATAATATCTATAAGGAAATGATCCACAACAAAACTCTTAAACAAAGTTATTCTTGAACTACCAAATTAAATTTTTCACTAATAAGAGAAAAAAGAAAGTAATGCTAGTTACATCCTTTACTATCATTAATTAAAATACTAATCTCCTCATCACGAGACTTGTTTTCTTCCACTTGCTTCCTTCAAAACTAAGACCATATCACACTTAATAAAAATACATTAGCTCAAGAAAGAGTTATAGAAAAGTAACTTCAACGCATAATAATCATATAATGAAAATCATTTCCATTAACTCTTTCCTCAATAGGTGAAAGAACCATACTTTACCCTTTTAATCATTTGTTCATTCTAGGTTAATACTGATTATTAACTAAGTCATATTGTATTTTCGACTCCACCTTAAAGTATAAGATTCAAGAGAACAGTTAGACCATTCCATGTGAGAAACATTATCATCATTGAGATTTATCCATCATGAATATTTGACAGTATTAGAAGCATATAGATATACTAGAACTAAAAACATGATCACTATCATTTCGAAACATACCTAAAACTAATTTACACTATTTTATATTCAACCATCATGTCGATAATATAGTTATATAGATGAGAAACAAATCTATAAAACTCATATAACAATTACATAGATATTGTATCAATGAGACCTTAAGAGTGAACAAAACTTATAAAAGTAAAATCGAACTATTTTACATGAATAAGACAATCCTTAATCAAAACCAATCATAGAACAAGAATCATCTATAGGTGGCGTATCACATCCTCCCCCTCAAAGATTAAACTTCCTCCTGGAAGTTAGTAAATAGGTAAACCAGCTACCCTAAAGCACATGTAATAGGTGATCAGATTAAACTTCTCCATTACCATGCAGTATGGAAATTACAATGTTACCATCTAACATGTCATTATAAGATAAGTATCCGCAAGGGAATTTTCCACAACCAAGAGAGACATAACTCTCTTCTTAGGCTTTTATATACACAACATATACAATTAAAATCATCATGAATAATATGCCTTACATTTACTTACAACATAAGCAAATGGTTCTCTCAAAGATGGTTTCATTCTCAATTATTATATTATTACTATTTTCTTCTTCTTTTTTTTATCTTTATGATGCAATAGTAAACCACATCATCTCATGCCATCATGCTCCTGGGTACAATATATTGATCTCATTTGAATCCAAGACCCACAATGCATGATACATACCTCACTAAGTGGCTTAGTGGTGATGGGGTCCCACACATATATGGCACTTGCACAGATATGGTGAGGCCCACCCATACAAGTCCACGTGATCTACCCCTTATTTATGTAAGGTGTTTAGCCTCCAAGGAATAGTCACCACTCTAAGGCAATGGAAACTAGCTGCATAACAGCCTCACGTGCCCCCATACTCAAGGATTCCCTACGTCTACTTCCTCGTATACACTCACCAAGTCTACCTCTCGCATCCTTGGTGAGGAATCACATTACTATACATGGCCAGCATTCAATTTACACCACGTAAAAACTAATTTAGCCACCATATAAATAATCAAAAGGAAACAAGTTACTAATTTCAACAAAAAATAACATAATTCAAGGTACCAAAACATTAAACCAGTATAAAACAAGTTTTCCAAAAAAAATTGTGGCTAAACCATCACAAGCAAAGATAAACAAATTGCTGACCCACACAACAAAACAAAAATTATCCTGAAATTACACAACACATCACTGTGTGACTATATATAGCCACCTCACAATGAAAGAGGGAACAACGTCTGGCTATCACAATAGCCCATCATGTGGTGACCTAGCGGCCCACTATCCACATTGCATGGGGTGCTCACCTCAGCAACACCCCGCATCAAGTGGCACAGAATGTACACGTTAACACACTTGGCATGACTTTACACCAAGACGAGAAGGCACACATTGGTCATATGTCGGATGGTAGTGTTCCTCGAGGATAAGGCACACATTGGTCATATGTCGCATGGCAGTGTTCCTCGCGGAGAAGGCACACATTGGTCATATGTCGCATGGCAGTGTTCCTCACGAAGAAGGCACGCGTAGGAGATACCTCGCAGAGTGATATCTCTCATAGATCATCACCATAGCTATAGGTATACATGGCTAGGGTCCACCCATATGCCTACCGCTTCTAAATAACCGACCATGCATAGGTACCCATGTACAAGCATGCAAGCGCCTCCAAATTGCTCTATAACAAGTAGGAAACCTAACATAGGTATATATAATGCGGCTTCACGTAACTATTACGTGGCATCGTGTCCTCGAGCTCGGCTTGCTACCCTCAGCAACATGCAATCACTACCCACACTATAACAGAACAACTGTGGGTGTGGCATCATGCTGGACCATGTGCGGACACAATATCCATCATAGCATGAACAAAGATCTCCCTCCACCTGCTGGACTGCATAGAAATGTGTATATCCATAAATCAAATATTTCTCTATAAAACCTCATATCAAGTACATGGGTATCATACTCCAGAACTGTCGGGTTGGGCTATGCACTTGTGAATCACGTATTTGAGTCCATCATGAGGGGAAGTATTAAATTACCTCCTCCCTTGAGTAGTGGAAGCTAAGGTAGCTTCGTCTCGTCATTACACGTACGTCATCCTTTCTACCCAAGGAAGTGTAATGATAGTAACATACTATCCCTTTACATATTGAGTTATAGGGAAAGGTATTGATTACCTCACCCCTCGAATAGTTGAAGCTAAGGTCACTTCGTGTCGCCATTATTCGTACACCGTTCTTTCTACTGGAGAGATTGGAAACCCCTACCATCCCTTTAATGATGTACAACCCATAGGTTGGCGCTCAATAGGGTAACAATCAAGCAAACAACACATAAATGGTATGGTCCTTCCATACTTATAAACATACATAACTTCCATCGTGGATTGTTTGATTACACCAGCGCATGTCACACCAAGCAATTATGGGTTTCACACAACACCTAACATACACACTGATACAGGTTCTTCCCCATACACAAGGGCATATAATTGAAATCATGTACTATCCACATTTAATCATACTTCTCATGTCGTGGGATAATAGCATCGACCAACGAGATAAAAAATTGTGATAATATAGGACAGTTATAACTAGTCCTCATAAGGAAACCTAAATTTCACATAATCAAGGACTTGTAGATGCACAATCTATCATTCCTCTCTAGAATAATAAATCCACTATATGCATTTACCATTACATTCCACATTTTGCTCAAAAAATACATATTTTAACTCTTACCAAGTCGAAGATGAAGAGTTTCCTCTCAATAACAAGAAAATGGAGAGATTGTTCCTAACATACCATTACTAATTACAAATGACTCATAATATATTTATTTAGTGCTTTATGAAAGCTTCTAAATGTAATTACCACTTTTTGGTGTAACTACAAGTCTTGCTCCAAAACCCTATCTTCTCCTAGGGTCTACTATAGGCCACTTCTCTAGCCTAGTAGGGTTCTTGACTAACCCTAACTCCCAAGGATTCCCTTATGTAATCCTTCACCAACTTCAACTTGTTTACACCATCAATGAAATCATACACCCATCACTATGCCCCATGGAGATCTGCTAGCATCTCCTTCACTAAGCGATCCAATTTTATTAGAACTCACCACCAATGGAGAGGTGGGCTTCTAACAAGTCAATTTGATCCAATTCAATGCCTAAAATCAAAATTAGAAAAGAAACCCTAATCGAGTTCAAGAATTCACTCCAAACTCCCCAAAACAGGGCTACAAGCAATTAGGCCTAATTGGTCACCTTTTTGCACATAACTTCAACATCTTCTTAACAAGATGAAAATCAAGGTCCATATCCTAACACCCTTTTGGAAAACCTATAGGATTTAGTAGGTTTTGCTTCCCCAAACTGTCTGTACAGTGGGTTGCTAAAAACATGCCTAAAAACAAGGGTTTCACTGAATTCTGAGACCAGTCACAAGGGTTAGTTCTTTTACCACAAAGAACTCCTCAGAGTCTCCATACACATGTCCTCCTCTCCACATACTCTGATGGAAGCAATCAATGCTTTGAATCCTTCATAATGCGTCTGCAACTCACTGTGATCCCTAGCCATGCACATCTAGATCGCTTAGGGCATCACTGCAAAATAGCTTGCTTGCTTTCCAGGGCCCATCCTTAACCGTACAATACATACAGGGAGTCATTTTCCTAATCCCAAAGGCCCATCCTTATGACCCCATTTGCAAGAACTGCCAGTTCAGACCAGTGACTGTGTAGTTTCCAAACTATTTACAAAGAGTGCATGAAATCAAACAAAAAGATGAACTATCACCACACAGAATTCAAAGAACATCTACATGTGCACAGGTTACAGTACCCAAACTAATCCATTAAAACCCAAAATGTAAAGAAAAACAAAAACAGTGCTCAGAAACTTGCTTGCTCATTAACGACTCTCACTTCAAAACTTCATCCACCCCATACAATGGTCGAGGGAGGCCTTATATAGTTGACCATGACCCAAACTCCATGGTTTCAGACAGTTAGAAACCCAAATGCTCGAAAATGCATAATTGCAAGAAATATTGTCAATGACAACAATGACAACTTTTTTATTCTTGCACTCAAACTTAGTCAACACCTTGTAAAACTTATTCAAATGCACGTTTATGCCTATTAGACCCCAAATTAGCACTCCTAGACTCTAAAAAGCACAAAATCCAAAGTTCTGCCATTTTTGGAACACTTGTCCATATTCGACCAACCATTACTTCTTAGACATCAAATGATCTAGTTTGGCCTCCTAACCAAATCAACACACCCCAGGACCTATCTACTATTATTTCACTAGTGGCTTGGCTAAGACCACTTAAAGTCATGTCACTCCTGTGGACAAAATGTCTTCAGAAATGCCCACCTTCTTGAAATTTGTACCTGCAACCCATGTTGCTTCTGATTCTAGCTTATGCTTCCACTTGATGAGGTGTTCCATGTACACAGTGTGCCTTGTAGTCTTCTTGACCCTTGTATGCAGTACCTTATCTACTTCTAACTGTAGCTTGGGAGGTAAAATAGTAGGTTCAACATCACTTAAAACCTCTTGACTGTTCTGGTCTATCTCAGCTAATGGCCCTTTGAATTTGATCAAATCTTACAAATTAAAAATAGGAGATATACTCAAATCTGAAGGTAAGTTCACCTTGTATGCATTAGCTCCATACTTGCCGAAGATCTTGCATGGTCCCACCCTCTTCATCTGAATTTTAGTAGGCAGAGACCCTTCTGCAACTTGGATTTGTTCAGATGAACCATCACATACTCACCTACCTCAAACTGAATGTCTTTCCTCTTCTCATCTGCTTTGGCCTTAAACTTTTGGGTATTGTCTTCTTAACTTGTTCTCGGATCTCCTTCATGGTTTGAATGAAGTCTTCAACATGACCACTCTGATACTCCATGCCTCCAAGGTCTCTAAGCTCACACACACCCCTTGGGTGCATCCCATATACAACTTCAAATGGGCTTCTCCCTGTTGTCATGTTCTTGTTGTCATTGTATGCATACTCTACTTAGAGAATGACGACATCCCATGTCTATCCATACTCCATAGTCAGGCACCTCAACAAATTACACAACACTCTATTTACCACCTTAGTTTGGCCATCCATCTGAGGGTGGTAGGCTGAACCAAAAGAGAGATTAGTAACCAACCTCCTCCATAATGTTTTCTAGAAATGGCTCATGAATTTGACATCCCTATCTGATACAATGCTAACGTGTAGACCATGGATTTTTAAAACCTCCTTAAAGAACAAGTGTGCAATATAACTGGAATCATGAGTAGTCTTGCAAGGTATAAAATGACCCATTTTACTAAATCTGTAAACCACAACATAGATGCTATCATAACCCTGTTTTGTCTTGGGTAATCCCACAATGAAATCCATGCTAATACACTCCCATGGTCTATTAGGGACTGGTAAAGGTTGGTACAAACCTGCATTGCTAACTCCTCCTTTAGCTTTTGTGCATACTACACATTGCTCAACATATCTTATCACATCTTTTTCAACTTTAGCCAATGATAAAACCTTTGCACTAGCTCTAAGGTTTTGTTCACACCAACATGACCACTTAAGCTCCCATTATGCTTATCTTGTATGAGGTTCTCTCTCATTGAAACCCTTGGAAAACATAATTGATTACCCTTAAATAACAGTCCATTTTGCAAAGTAAAGTCAAACAACTTGCTATGAAAACGATTCTGAAAATCAGTACATACCTTATAGGCTTCAGCAAAGTCTTCATCACCCTTGTAGAGATCCTTGAAACTCTCTATACCAATGCTATTCAACTGACCTTCTTGAATGGTCAGCAACCTCCTACTTAGTGCATCTGCAACATTGTTCAATATCCCCTTCTTGTGCTTGATTGTGAATGTGAATGTGAATGCTTGAATATATTCCATCCACTTGAGGTGCCTGTTACTTAGTTTCTCTTGTGTATTGGTTGTCAGTGAACACTACAAACTCCTTGCGTAGTCATCAGAAGAGTACTTCTTCTTGGCATCATTTAATTTTTCACTAAAGAAGGCTACTGGCCTACCTTCTTGACTTAACACACCCCCTATTGCCATCCCGCTTTCATCACATTCTATAGTTAAAAAAATTTCAAAACTAGACAGTCTTAGGATAGGTTGTGTGGTTACTTCTTTCTTCAATATTTCAAAAGCTTTCTCTGCTTCTAACGTCCACCTAAACTTGGTTTTTACCTCACCTTGATGGTATATAACAATGGTGCACAAATACCACTGAAATTCCTAATAAATTTCCTATAAAATTGGGCTAACCCATGCAAACATCTTACCTCAGTTGCTGTGGTGGGTGGTGGCCAGTTTAGGATAGCTGCAACCTTGTCTTGATCCATCTTTAAGGACCCTTTGGACACTACAAAGCCCAAGTACACAAGTTCTTGCTTTAGAAACTCACACTTCTCAAGATTGATAGCTAGCTTTTCTTCATGCAACCTCTGCAATACACTCTCCACATGCTTGATATGCTCCTCTCTTGTTTTGCTAAAAATCAGTGTATCATCAAGATATACTACTCCAAACTTCCCTGTGTAGTCTTTGAGCACTTCATTCACAAGCCTCATGAATGTGCTAGGAGCATTTGTGAATCCAAATGGCATCACAAGCCATTCATACAACCCATTTGTGGTCTTGAACGTTGTTTTCCATTCATTTCCCTCCTCCACTCTAATTTCATGATAGCCACTTTTCAAGAGAAGCTAAGCTATGACCCCATTTGCAAGAATTTGCAAGAACGGTGCTCAGAAACTTGCTTGCTCATTAATGGCTCTCACTTCAAAACTTCATCCAACCCCATACAATGGTCGAGGGAGGCCTTATATAGTTGACCATAACCCAAACTCAACGGTTTCAGACAGTTACAAACCCAAATGCCCGAAAATGCATAATTGCAAGAAATGTTGTCAATGACAACATTGACAACTTTTTGATTCTTGCACTCAAACTTAGTCAACACCTTGTAAAACTTAATCTAATGCACTTTTATGCCTATTAGACCCCAAATTAGCACTCCTAGACAAAATCCAAGGTTCCACCATTTTTGGAACACTTGTCCACATTGGACCAACCATTACTTCCTCCACATCAAATGATCTAGTTTAGCCTCGTAACCAAATCAACACACCCTAGGACCTATCTAGTCCTATTATTTAACTAGTGGCTTGGCTAACACCACTACAAGTGAAATTTAGTCTAGGAGCCCTATGTTACCATCTAGCCTTACCTAGGTGCTCCTGCACCACTTTTACCTTTACTTCTAGGTCTAGAATAACATATGAACTTTGGGTTTTAGGTCCCTTGCCTAAATTTCTCTAATCCCATATGTTAAATATACAATCAATGATACCTACTATAGTGTTCCCTTAACTAACCTCCTTTGATTTATTAGACATAGAGTAAAGGAAGGAACAATTATTTGTTTTCATTTCTACGGATTATTATCCAATAACCTTAATATAATACATTTAAATACATGCAGTCGAAATTCTCTTAAACATAGTCAATGTTATATCTTCGAACATGTTATCACAACATAATTGCGTATAACCACAAAAAGGAAGTATACACAAAGTAAATTTAGTAACCACTACCAATTAGTTAACGTTTCACAATAACAACATAAGCAACAAGAATACCCAGAGATCCCAGTACTGCTTGAAACACAAAATTGGACTTCTCACAACCTATTTAGTCGAATCAAAACATAACTAATATGCTTTTTTTTTAAACAATGACATACTACATTAATTAAAGCAACATAGTGAGATTCTATCATTTAACTAAAATCTATGAAGACAATACATCTACCTTGATCAAGAAGGTTGATTACAACATTCAAACAACAAATGTGTCATGCACTTGCACACTTGAGTTTCTATCTCATTCTTTCTATGTTGTGCTCTTGTCCCAAGTACTTGTGCCTGCATACAGGGCTACAAAACTAGATGTATAATATATGATCCATTAGTAGTTAGATACGTGAACATAAAGATAACTCTCTCATTAATATATTATATAAAAAATAAGGGAGCACTCGCCTTAGAATTGTAATGGGGAAGGAGTGTATGACACATGAAGAAAGAGAAAGCCAATCTTATCTTAGTGCTTTAAGGACAAGTTACCAAGGTCTTCTCACAATAAGCATTAGATAGCTCTCAAAAAGTTACATTCCCATTAAAACACGTTTTCTCTTTAATTACCCTTAAATAACAGTCCACTTTGCAAAGTAAAGTCAGAGAACTTGCTATGAAAACAATTCTGAAAATCAGTACACG